>ML664662.1:1017237-1041222 GCA_007570785.1 Antilocapra americana
TTTTGAATTCTCCTTCAAATTTGAATGAGATCCTTGCTGGGTACAGTAGTCGGGGTTGTAGATTGTTTTCTTCCATGACTTTAAGTATGTTTTGCCATTCCCTTCTGGCCTGAAGCGTTTCTGTTGAGAGATCAGCTGTTATCCTTATGGGATTCCCCTTGTGAGTTATTTTTTGCTTCTCCCTTGCTGCTTTTAATATTTGGTCTTTGTATTTGATATTTGCTAATTTGATTAATATGTGTCTTGGGGTTCATTCTATTTGGGACTCTCTGTGTTTCTTGGACCTGAGTGGCTATTTGCTTCCCCAATTTAGGGAAGTTTTCTACAATTATCTCTTCAAGAATTTTCTGATGATCTTTCTTTTTGTCTTCTTCTTCTGGGACTCCTATGATTCGAATATTGGTGCGTTTAATATTGTCCCAGAGGTCTCTGAGATTGTCCTCATTTCTTTTAATTCTTTTTTCATTTTTCCTTTCTATTTCATTTATTTCTGCCATTCTGTCTTCTACCTCACTTATTCTGTCTTCTATCTCTGTTGTTCTACTGTTGGTTCCCTCCAGGGTGTTTTTGATCTCATTTATTGCATTATTTATTGTATTTTGACTCTTTCATTTCTTCTAAGTCCTTGTTAAAGCTTACCTGCATCTTCTCAATCCTTGCCTGCAGGTTATTGAGCTGCAACTCTAACTTATTTTCCAGGTTTTGGATCATTTTCACTATCATTATTCGGAATTCTTTGTCAGGTAGACTTCCTATCTCTTCATCTTTTGTTTGGTCTAGGGGATATTTATCCTGTTCCTTTACTTGCTGGGTATTTCTCTGCCTTTTCATCTTGTTTATCTTGCTGTGTTGTCCCTTTATTGTGGGGATTCCTCTCTATGGAAGGGGTTGGATGTGTGGTTTGTCGAAGTTTCCTGGATGGGAAGGCTTGTGTGGTTTTCTGGTGGGTGAGTCTAGGTTTCCTCACTGTTACTAGCAGGAGATAAGAATGGGGAGAAAGCAGTCAAGCCAATGATCTCGCTCCCAGGTAGCAGTGGGTACTGGAGCTTGGATCTTAAAAGGTACAAAGTTGATACCAAGTACTAATGAGCAAAGATTAAAAATCTAGAGTAAAGACTGGGTTCTCAAAAATACTTAAAAAAAAAACGGAAAATAAAAATAAAGGAAAAAAAAGAAAAAAGAAAAAAAAATAGCAAGGTCATAGGGGACTTAAAAATTCTAAAAAAAAAAGAAAAAAATGAAGAAGGAAAAAAGAAGAAAAAAATATATATATATATATAAAAGTTTTAAAAATTTAAAAGATGGTCCTAGTACAGTTATAATGAAGGCTTTCTCTGGTGCTGGTGCATTAGGTGAAGGGAAGGGTCTGTAGATTTTCAGATGATTCCCTGGTTCGGCTTCTCCTTCTCACAGTCTATAGACTCCTTTCTATGCAGTCAGCGCCACCTGCAGGGCTTTAATTGCTACTCCTGTCAGTTTCAAAGCTGTTAGCTCCGCTCGCCTCAGCGTCCTCTGTCTGCTGGTCTTTTAAGTGTCTATTCAGCGCTTTGGGGTTTGCCCTGCTCCTGGTGAGAGGGCTTCCCCGGCCCCCTCTGCTCAGGCTCTCTGTCGTCCGCCCAGCACAGTTGGGGAGTGGGGCTTCTCCCCTCCCCCAGCCCAGCCGCTCAGTTTTCTCAGCGTGCAGCTAAGCAGGCCTTCTTGGTCGGGCTTGTCCTTCTCACAGTCTACAGTCTCCTTCCTATGCAGTCTGTGCTACCGGCAGGGATTTAATCTGCTACTCCTGTCAATACCAAAGCTGTTGGCTCTGTTAGCTTAAGCGTTTTCTGTCTGCTGGTCTTTTAAGTGTCTATTCAGCGCTTTGGAGTTTGCCCTGCTCCTGGTGAGAGGGCTTCCCCCGCCCCCTCTGCTCAGGCTCTCTGTCGTCCACCCAGCACAGTTGGGGAGTGGGGCTTCTCCTCTCCCCCGGCCCGGCCCGGCCGCTCGGTTTTCTCGGTGTGCAGCTGAGCACTCCTTCTAAGGTGTGTACAGCACCGATCCATCCAGAATCCCCAGAAGTCTTGGTTAGCCTCCCCGGGGCTGGGTTATGCCCACTGCTCTCAGGCGGGGGTTGGGCCGGTCCGCAGCCCGCAGCTGCCCAGCCTCTCTGTTGACTCCTCACCGCCCTTTGTTTTGTGCACGGACCTGGGGGGGAGAGGGAGCTTTTCCTGGAAGGTTAGGTCCCTCAGGCTGCTCCATTCCCTGAGCCCGCGGCCCGCCCCTCCCTGAGCAGGAGCAGTCTGCTTCGGCTGTGCTGCCGCTCTCGGCTGTTCCTTGTAGCCAGAGACGAACCTTGCAGGGCTTAGCTATTAATCTGCTTTTGCTCTCAGCTATATTGCTCTCCAAGATCCACCGCAGATCTGCCAGAGAGAATGCTCCCTGGTATTCGGAAACCTTTCTCCACTTTTTTTTTTTTCCTCTTTATTCCAGACTCCCCTTCCGGGACGGAACCCGTCCCCAGCTCTTTGTCTCTCCCTCTACTTTTTTTTTTCTTTTCTTTCTTTTGTCCTACCTCCTCACGTCGGCAATGGGTCGTCCCTCCAGATGCCCGATGTCCTCTGCCAGCATTCAGTTCCTGTTTTTTGGAGTTTGCTCGGCCTTTAAAAGTTCTTTTGATATATTTATTGGGGAGAGAGTGTTCTCCCCGTCCTATTCCTCCGCCATCTTAGTTCCCCTCCAATAAAGAAATTTCTAACAAAAAAAATATGAAACATCCATAACTAAAAAACTGTTTAGCCATTAAAAAAATGAGGCCACTCTTTATATTCTGATACAGAAAAAGAAAATTAGTTGAATAACGTCTAATATGCTGCCATTTGTGTTTTTGTAAAATGTGTATGTGCCCATTATATCTCAATAAAACGAATTTAAAAAATGTGTGCACATATACATATACATGTATTCACATGTAAACACATGGAATATCTCTGGAAGAGATACAAGAAACTTCACTGTGGTCACCTCTAAGAGGAGCTGAGTGACTAGGGACAGGATGTTAAAGAACCAACTTTTTACCTTGTACCCTGTGTTCATTTTGATTTTTGTATGGGTATATTTACTACTAGTGAATAGGTATGTATAGTTTATAAATACTGAATAGTAATGAATGTACATATGTTGACATTTTTAATAGTCATACATGTGTACAAAATTCAGAATGAAAGAGCTCTATATGTGTGAGTATATACATTTATAGGTGTTTGTGTCTGCATTTGTATATGTGTGTACATACATATATGTGTATGTATGTGCAGCTCTTGCATTGACAGATAGATTCTTTACCACTGAGCCACCAGGGAAGCCCTCGTATGTATGTGTGTATATATATTTAATTATAAATGGATACAAAATTCAAAATGAAAGGGCTTCGTTTTATTTTCTTATATACATATACCATATTTATGTATACATATGTACATATGTAAAAGTATATAAACACACACACATACCTATTCAGGAAGTTTTACAGAAAAAAAAAATCTTTAAAATTTTTTTTCTAGGGGACTTCCTTTATTTATATGACATCATCTCATATAGATGCCCAAAAAAGGAAAAAAGATGTTTTTTACCTTGTGGTAAGAACACTTAAGATTCACTCACTTACCCATTCCCACTTCTGGTAACTGCAAATCTGATCTCTTTTCATAAGAATTTATTTTTTTGTTTTTGTTTTAGATTCCACATATAGGTGAGATCATGGAGTATTGGTCTCTCTCTGCTTGACTTATTTAACTTATCATACTGCCCTCCAGGTCCATCTGTGTTGTCTCAAATGATAGGATTTCCGTCTTTTTATGGCCAAGTAATATTCCATTGTGAATGTGTACCACATCTTCTTGATCCATTCGTAAGTTTGTGGACACTCACGTTGTTTCCTGTCTTAGCTATTGTGAACTATGCTGCTGTTAACATGTAGATGTAGATATCTCTTCAGCATAATGTTTTCATTTTCTTCAGATACATTCCCAGAGGTTAAATTTCTAAGTCATATGGTAGTTCCTTTTTAAATTTTTTGAACATCCTCTATACTGTTTTCCAAAGTGACTGCACCAGTTTACATTTCTGCCAGCAGTGCTCATGCATCCCTTTTCTCCACACCTTCACCAGCATCTGTTACCTCTTTTTGAGGATGACCATTCTAACAGGTGTGAGGTGATACCTCATTGTGGTTTTAACTTGCATTTTGCTGATGATTAATGCTGTTGAGCACCTTTTCATGTACTGTTGGCCATTTGTTTGTTTTCTTTGGGAAAATGCCTGTTTTGTCCATTTTTAACTTGGGTAGTTTTTGTGTTATTGAATTATATGAGTTCTTTATATATTTTGGATATTAACCCCTAAAAGCAAAAATTTTTAAGGAGACAAGCAAACACTCCCTTGTGTGGTCCCCAAACCAGCTATTGGTAGACACAGGAGCAGGACTCAGTCTTGGAGCTAGTAAGTTTTTCATCTGAATTTCAAGTCTGGTATAAAATTAACTAAGCTGTGCATTGTATGGTTTCTTTGTACAGATCTTAAACCAGCTGGAAGTGGTGAAAGAGTTTCTAAGAAACAATGAGGATCTTAGAAATGGTCTGACAGAAGATATGCAGAAGCTAGACAGCCTCCATCAACAGCATCTAAAACCAGATTCAAAGGAACCTGGGTTGCAGACACCTGAAGGGAAGGCCTGAGGTGAGTTTAAGCGTATGATGTTTAAATAAGGGCTGAATGGCCTTCTCTCTTTGATGTCTGCTCTCTTAAGTAAGGCCATAGCACACACAGTCTCATCTGAAGTTTCACTGTGTCATTATTTGAAAGAAAGAACACGCTTTGCGCTCTTTCTAATTGATGGGTCTCACATCTGTGAACTAATTCAAAATAAACTCCCTGCCAGCTTTGTTTAGTCAAGTATACCTGAAGTCCTTCAGCTAGTCTGACATGAATCAACTTGATGATAATCAAAGAGCACTTCAGTCCTACAATGATAGCAGTGATGCCTTGCTCTTAGCTGTGACGTTAATAATGGCAACTTGTTACTTTTCATAAGAAAAACTCATTAATTAAAGTAATGGTATTCAGTGTTTTGCTTTTCTCCCTCATGAAGAAAATTAAATGTTCTCTTCTATTTTAGGTCGACCTTCCACAAAGATCAGGTGTGTTCTGTGAAAGTCACCCAGGCTTCCATCTTAGGCATCCTTTTCTGGGCAAAAGGAAAAACTCTCCTGAGTACTCCACTGAAACAAAAAGGGATTTGTGTTGTCTTTTCCTGGACTTCCTTTTGACTCTTCAGGAGTATTTTTTTTTAACATTCACAACCTTGGTGTTGTTATCTGCACCAACCAAAAAATATTAGGTACTATTATACCAAACCTGCTATCATCCAGGAGTTTTTTTGTTGTGGTTTGTTTTTCAGGTTTTGTTTTTTGTTTTGTGTTTCTGTTTAAAAGGTGACATTCTTTTCTGGTCCTAAAACTCTTAACTGCTTCAACAGTAACTAGGCTTGTGTTCAGCCAGGGCTGTTGTGAAGGGCCACGCTGGTACACACACCCTTGCCTCGAAGTCTCAATCATGAGGATGCCCACGGGTGGGCTGGGGTGTATTGATGTTGAGATATAAATCCTTCCTTCTTGCCAGCATTTCCAGTTGGTACAGAACTGTGAGTACTCGTCTCTGGTAGCCTGAGACGGTAAGACAGAGAGATGGGCTGAGAACACAGGAACTTGACTGACAGCATAGGGGGAGGGCCCAGGCTGGGATCACAACTCTTACTGTTCAGTTATTTCAAGTGCTGAGCACGGGGTGTGGTCCTTGCGTACTCGATGAAAATTCCTTAACTGAAGGGTCAGCTGATAGTGTAGAGGTAGTCATAGATGTAAATATTCATTACATTGTTAACCAAGCCTGGTCTTTTGTTATGAGATTTAAGAAGGAAATTTGAACATTCTTATAGAAGTTCAAAGACATCATTTTTCTTTCAGCAACTTCACAAATTCACTGTGTTCCTCTTACCCCAAAAGTCATCCACTTTCAGCTTTGTCCTATTTGTTTCTTGAACTGCAAACCCTGTCCTGTTGTGCACAGTGGTCTGTGGGATCAGCTTTACCCTCACCTTCCCCCATGTCTGCTCATCTCCAAAGCCAGTGGGCTCTCCTTGTAGCTTGGCTGGTAAAGAATCCGCCTGCAATGCAGGAGACCTGGGTTTGATCCCTGGGTTAGGAAGATCTCCCGGAGGAGGAAATGGCAACCCACTCCAGTATTCTTGTCTGGAGAATCCCCATGGAAAGAGGAGCCTGGTGGGCTACAGTCCATGGGGTTTCAAAGAGTCGGACATGACTGAATGACTAAGCACAAAAGCACAGCGGTGTTGAGCTAGCCCATGTTGCCCCTGGATCTTCAGGGACAGACTTGCCACATTCCCCACTGCCTGGAGGAAGTGCTTCCAGTCCAAGCCCAAGTGAAGCCCTGCTCCTTTGCTTACTCCGCTGCCCATCAAGGATGTGATTTTTAGGGAATGGGGGTGGGGGATATATTTGGTGTATTTTTACATTAAAATGTATTGAATGTAATTATGTAAAACCTAGATGAATGCACGTATGCCTGTAACTTCCTGCTTTCATCTTTGATGCTACTATTTGGTCTTTAATCTTGTTTTTTCTTTCTCCCTTCATTTCATGGAATACCTTTAGAAGACTTCAGTAGTACAGTTGCAGTTTTCTTTCATCTTGCAACCCCTCCCCCAACAAAACTAAGAAACTTCATGAAATGTTTCCTAGTTTCTAAAGTAACAAAACTTGGGATCAAATCAAACCTTGATTCACTAACCAATTTAAGATCTGGTTTCTCACCTTAGGAACTTTGGGTTATGAATACTTTCATTTCATTCCTCTTGTATCTATTTAGTTTTTCCTTATCTACCAAACAAACACATATCAAGCGTCAGCCACATGCCAGGCATTGGAGTAGATGCAAAAGTGAAGATTTGTACAGTATGGACAATGGTACATGAGCTCTCATCTTACTGGTTTTATTGTCTGATGAATTAAATGAATTCAGGGCATTCCCTGGCGTTCCAGTGTTTAGGACTCAGTACTTTCACTGCATGAGCCCCAGGTTCAATCCCTGGTGTAGGGGACTAAGATCCCGTGACCCACGAGGTGTGGCCAGCATTTAATTTAAGAAGACATGCTCAGAGGGGGCTTTAAAGCAAACTGTGTGTGTGCAGGGACGTCAACCTTCTGGATCTCTGTACGAGGGCACAGGGCGTGCACAGAAGGGTGTTCACAGCAGCCTTGGCAGGCGGCCATGGAGAGAGGACTGGTTAAATAATCACAGCATATCCATGTTGCCATGCTGTGATAGGAAAGAATGTCTAAGACATACAGATAGAAAAGCAGAATGTATAACAATGCATAGCATGCTGTAAAACTATGGCGCTTTCCAGAGATCGGAAAGTTATGTGCTTTTCCCAAGCATTTTTCCCAGGTCGCCTCTGCAAAAAGAATTGGGGTCGAATTTGGTTTTTCTGTCCTTGGCACACTCCCATATGAAATTTGAACAACAACGTACTCCTGTATTTTGAAATTTTTCCATTAGAATTTTGTATTTCAAAATAATAGACATAAGCTCGAGCTGCAAGACCTGTGTGTCTATGGCAAAACCAACACAATATTGTAAAGTCTTTATTGAATTTGTTACAATAAAAAAATTTAAAAAGAATTTAAAAAATAATAATAAAGACCTGTGTGTCACATTTGCTGGAATGTATTGTGGTCTACATTATTGTGGGTGTCAGCTCCCTCTCCAGGGGCATTTGTGAGTTGTCAGGGTCAGGAGACGCCCAGGAAGTGGTTTCCTTTCCACACAGCGCTGTTTCATCTCCGGATGTCTGGTTTTGGTCCAGCAATGCGATGTGCACCTGGCCTCTCCCTGGCACATGGTATAAGGTTCAGAGTTTTGGAAGAATTGGAGGAGCAAAATGGTTGTAGCATTCAAGTTGCAAGGATAAGGCAGTTCTTTGGATTTTATTTTAGGCTTTGCCAGGAAAGTCAGAGGACCTCAAGAGAAAGACATTATGTATTAAACTCAGTACAAAACCACAATTCTGGGAAATAACTGAAGTGTGTCAGTAACAAAAACTTGGAAAAAGAGCTCTGCTAATTTGGAAAATGTTACTGCTTCATAAAGTAGTGGTAGAGACCTATAGACAGTTTAAATTGTCAAGGCTAGAAAGGATTATGTTTGAGAGTTTGGGGGGATTATGAAATGATTATTACCCTAATGATTTGAAGGGTGTGTTTTTATTAAAGTATTAATCACTTACATGGCTGTTAACACTAATATCCTAGACAACAAAGAGTTGGAGCTCTGAGCTGGGTGGGCGTACTCCAAATTAGATCCTGTAAGTGAAACCTTGCATTAGAATGGAGGCATTGCAATCTTTGGGATTTTTTTCTCTAACCGTTTTGGCTTCTAAATTATAAATGTAAAGTGACAGGAAATTAGCAGGGATTACCCCCTTTCCCCTTATCAGGTTAATTAGAAACCTACCTGCTCTCATATGTCTTCAACAGACAGTGGCCCTTGACTGAAATGCAATACTCATTAGAAAATATATTTTATAACACAAATCTAGAAATATATTGATTTCTATTCATGTAACAGCAAAGGGGGAAAATCCTTTAAAGTTTCAATAAAAATCTTGATACCAAGGTTATGATTCATTTCAGAACTTTTAGAACTGCTTTTTATTACTGTATGTCTGAATTATCTGAAATATTAGAAGCTACCAAGTCTTCCAGAGACTTCTTTCCTGCTTCTCAAAAACCATCCTCTATGATATATGCTTGTTTGTAATGATTGCACAATTGTAAACTGAGCATTTTGTGACATCTCTGGGAAGGTAGGCAATGATCTTGCATGATTTATTACTTTCTACTGAGTTTCAGAAAGGTATGAAAATTTTTACTTCAGAACCGTGTGTGGTAGCCAGCTTCGAGGATGGCCCCCAATGATCCCTGCCTCCTGCTATCCCTACCCTTCTGTTGTCTTACCATGGTGCACTAAGGTTGGTCCATGTGACCAAGAGAACACAGCTGAAGTGATAGTATGTCACCTCCCAGGTTAAGCTGTAAAAGACTGCAACTTCCATCATGGACTCTGTCTCTTGGAACACCTCTGGGGGAAGTCATGTTGGGAGCAGCCCTATGGCCGACATGACAAAGAAGTGAAGCCTCCTGCAAGCAACTGTGTGAATGAGCTTGGAAGTGGATCCTCCAGCCCCAGGCAAGTTTTCAGAGACTGCAGCCCTAGCAGACAGCTGAAAGACCAAGCCAGAAGGTCCCAAGCCCCTCCCAGATTGTTGACCCTCCAAAACTCTGTGAGATATTTGTTGTTTTAAGCTAAGTGTGGAGGTGATCTATTACACAGCAATAGATAACTCATATGCTGTCATTTTCCAGAGTTTGTTTTCCCCCCTGTATGCAGAATGTGAAATGCAGAGACTGCCTCCAAAGAGGACTGTTGCTTAGATGCCACAGAAGGTAAAAACTTGTGCCTGTCTTGTCCAAAACCTGATGTCTGCAGAAGCTTTCAGAGTTGTTTTCAGTGTCTTTGCATTTGAAATCTTTAACAAAAGCAGGGTATAAGCACCTTTGAACACTTGCATTGATTGAGGTTCCCCAGTAGATCACTTTGGAACGTCCTGTATTCTCCCACGGGATTTGGGGGATTTGGGATTAAATCCTAGAGGGCAGCATCTGCTGTAGAGGTAATGGCCTCACACCCACAACCCCACCCTTATCTTTTTTCCTTCTCACACTCCCAGGTTTAAGCAAATCCTTGAGCACTCATAGGATTCTTAGCATAGATGTGTGTGTGCACACATGTGCATGCACTTAGTCATATCCAATTCTTTTCGACCCCATGGACTAGCATGAATGTGTGTGTGTGCTTAGTCATGTCTGATTCTTAGTGACCCCATGGGGCCCACCAGGCTTCTCTGTCCATGGAATTTCCCAGACAAGAATACTGGAGTCAGTTGCCATTTCCTCCTCCTCTAGGGGATCTTCCTGACCCAGGGATCAAACCCATGTCTTCTGCATCTCCTGCATTGGCAGGTGGATTCCTTACCACCACGCCACCTAGGAAGTCCTCCTAGAGGGGGATACCCTGGGCTAATACTGTTGACCACTGACCCTCACCCCCAACCCTAGCTAGCATGCAAGTTCACCAGTTTTACAAACTGCCATTTCCCCCATTTTTAGGCATGAGGAAAAGAGGAAAGGATTATGATCTTGTTTTTATTTTCTATTTACCAAGAATTCCGGGTTGACAGCCACTGACCTCAGAGTTGTTTATCTTCTTTCCATGGAAGGTTCTATCATTGTTTTTGGTCACCAAGAGATTCTACATTCTCTTGCTAAGTACACCTTAAAAGTCTAAGCTGGATATCACTGAATTCATTTAAACGCACTTGAAAATATTTACCTCAGTAGAAATAGCCCTTGAATTTATTGGTGTAAAGAGATTGTGGCTATATCAAGTTTTTAAAGTCATATTCTACTAAGCACCCTTATTTGCCCTGAACACCCAAAACAAGTACCAAAAACATGTTCCCAAGAGAGCTTTTTTTAAAAAAAAAATCAATACTTTGAAGTGTTTTTCATTCACTCTTTCTCCCTTACATAAATTAACCCTCGAGTTGCAGGCCCCGCGGAGAGGAAGACTAGCCAATCTACCCTCACCTTCTAAAAAGCATTTTATTTCTCCATGAAATAAACGATACTCGTGTCAGTTCTGTGCTATATGCCATTTTTTATTAACTGCAGGTTTCAATCAAATTTGCACTGTTTCAGAGTCAAAATCAAATTTAAAATTTTTCTTTAGGAAGACTAGTTCAGTGCTTGGAAGCTGCAGCGATTCGATCAGGCCACTCAATCACAGTTCCAGGCCACTAGAAAACAGTAGGCGATCTCCTGGCAATCGTTGTCAGCCATAGGATCTTCAGCTGCAGGGGTGGTAGCTGCAGTAGAATCCACAGAGCCGGTAGAGGTGGCAGAAGCGGCAGCCGTGGTAGCTGCCATGGTGCCACCACCATAGTGGTAGTTCAGGTAGCGGCCCGCCTGCATACTCTGCACCACCACGTTGGTGCCGTGACACGCCATCAGCAGCAGGTTGCGAGGCTGTACACGGTAGGCGAAGCGCATGAAGGCCATCGAGTAGAAGATGAGCGCGGTCGTCATGCGGCCACTGATGATGTCCGGTGATGCCCTCATGTCCCTCAAGGTGGCCAGCGGGAGGCCCCAGTTAGCCACCGGACCCCAGAAGTGCATGCTGGTCACGTAATCTCGGAACTCCTTCGTCTTCACGGTCTCCATTGCCTTCCGCCACAGAGCCACGACCGCTGCCATGATTGTCAAGACGGGAGCACCAACAACCGAACAGCCAACCGCCGCTGACGTGGAGTGTAGAACCTGGAACCTCAGCCTACCCTGAAGCTGCGTTAGCCCCAAGTCTCGCGCCTACATGCAACAGCCGTAAAGCGTGCCAGACAGCACGTGCCGCTGTCCTGCGTTCCTTTGCGGGCAGACGCATGGCCTGCCCTCGTGACTTCGCGTTTCTGCCGTAAAGTGCACCAGAGGGCGCGTGCCATTGCCATGCCCGTCTTTGGGAACCGGAAGCGTGGCCTCGCCTTCGTGCCTTTGCATGACTGCCGTAAAGTGTGTAGAGTGCGCATGCGTGCTTGCGCACGCACTACTGCATTTAAGTGAAGATGCACGCACAAACTTGTCTTTCGCTCTGTGATGTGCTACCGCCACTTGCAACCTTTCAGAGCTCCAGGTAATGCTGGGGCAGACTGTGATCTAGCTTACCACTTCTCAGGTACAAGGGAAACTTTGCTTGCTCTCTCTAGTCTGTGGACTGCATTGACTAGATGTTGATACAAAATTATTCAACCAAGTACAGAATTTTCTCTGCACTATTTGCCTGAGTTACCTGCAGATATTTCACCTCTATATATTTAAGCATCTGGCTCTTCACAAGGACATTTTCCAAACCACAGTAATCAGCTCAGACACTTAACATTTAATACAGCATTATCATCTAATAAGCAGTGCATATTTAAATAGTTTTATGGCTGTTTTTTTCTTTCTTGGAGGGGGAAAATCCAGGATCCACTCAAGATTCACATGTAGTTATACTTTTTAGATTAACCTCCCTTAATCTAGAAGAGTTTACCAGATTTTTTTTCTTTTGTGATATGATATTTTTGAAACGTATAAGTCAATGGTTTTTCAGAATGTCCTTAATTTGGATTAGTCTGTTTTATCTTAATTAAATTTAAATTGAATTTTTTGGTAAGAATACTACACAGGTGTGGTTGTCTTTAATGCATTACAATGGGAGGCACCTGATATCATTTGTTTCCATCATTGGTGACAGTTTGATCATGTGGTTAAGGAATTGTCTGTCAGGTTTCTCTACTGTAAAGGTACCTTTTCCTCTCCTCTCTGGAGCCTCTTTGAGAGTGGATGAATATTCTGTTCTCCCAAGTCTTTCACCTAATAATTAATATCCATTGATGAAAATTCTTAATGACAAAACTGATGGTGGTCTTCCCAGTGTCTTCTACTTTTTCCAGTAAAAATGATGAGTTGGAAAGTAATTAAGTATACACTGAAATATTAATGGGCTTCCCTGGTGGCTCAGCTGGTAAAGAATCCTCCTGCAGTGCGGGAGACCTGGGTTTGTTCCCTGGATTGGGAAGATCCCCTGGAGGAGGGAATGGATCCCTACTCCAGTATTCTGGCCTGAAGAATTCCATGGACTATACAGTCGGAAAAAGTCAGACACGACTGAGTGACTTTGATTTTATGGGCTTCCCTGATAGCTCAGTTGGTAAAGAATCCTCCTGCAGTGGGAGAGACCTGGATTCGATCCCTGAGTTGGGATGATCACCTGGAGAAGGGAAAGGCTACCCACTTCAGTATTCTGGCCTGGAGAACTCCATGGACTGTGTAGTCCATACTTATATAGGGATTCATAGGGCATTCCAGGTGGCTCAGTGGTAAAGAATCTGCTTGCAATGCAGGAGACACTGGTTTGATCCCTGGGTCGGAAAGATCCCTTGGAGGAGGTAGTGGCAACCCACTCCAGTATTCTTGTCTGAAGAATCCCCTGGACAGAGGAGCCTGGTGGGCTACAGTCCATGAAGTCATAGAGTCGAACATGACTTAGCAGGTGAGCACACATGCAGTGATTTATAATGAGCCCATTATACTTTTATTTATTTTTTGTCAGTTTTATGGAGATTTTTTTCTTTATTGAGAAACTTAAGACTTGGGTACATCAAATAAAACCAATTTCTGGGGGAAAAAAAATCAAAACCCACAATAGAAAAGTTAACACTGTCTGGGCCATATCAGAACCCAGAGAATATATTCTTTAAATTGAAAAATTCTAGGTGCTTCATAATTGACCTTTTGATGCAAAATGACCTATTAAATTTGCAGTTGTAGTTCTAGGTGTTGAGGCCCATAGGACAAGCTAGGAAGTCTTCAAACCTTGAGCTGAATTCCATGAGGGTTTATTTGGCTTTTGAATCGGTTTGTCCTTGTCTACGAGGTAGCAGCAGCAACAGTGCCAACCTTCTGAGCAGCTTCTTGGCACGATGGGCCTGAAGGACCACCACAGCCTCGTCCACCTTGGAGCGGAGGGACTTGGGGGACTCCAGCATGTGCAGCAGCTCCAAATTGTTGATCTCCAGCAGCATCCCAGTTATCTTTCCAGCCGGGTTCAAGTGCATCATCTGGATGAGTGGGAACAGACGTTCACCCAGCATCTGCTTCTGTTCTTGAGGGGGTGCTGCAGCCAGCATGGAGGCGGTCAGCGGCTCCTGCCCCTGCATGTGGACTGCAGGCTGGGTGAGGACTGCGGACGCTGGAGACGTATTTGTAAGGTGTGACAGCCTGAGGAGCAGCGGCAGCAACAGCAGCACAAGGCACTAAGTTCTGCACAGCTGTGGGAACACCTCCAGACTGGCAGCCGTCAGTCAGCCCTTGCTGGGCGGCACCAGCCCCACCAAAGTCCATAGCTGAGCAGTCCGGGCACTCAGACCCAACTCTCTGAGCGGTAGGAGGGAGGCCACGAGAGGCCAGAGCATTACCAGTTGGAGCCAGGTGGTGAAGAGCTGGACGAGGCCCAGACTGGCATATGGCACTTGGCATTCCTTGGAAGCCTTGAGGTCTCCCACCTTGCTGCCAGCGTGGATTAAGTCTCATCTGTGCTAACTGGTTAGGTGTGTAATATGGAGGTCTTCCCTGAGCCTGTGGAACTGCTGGCACAAAGTAGCCCACAGCTGCAGGCTGGAACTGACTTAAGATGGCGTTGGCGGGCAATGCCCTCATCCCGGCCACCCACTGCATATACTGGTTGGTCACGTGAGCCTTCCTCTCCTCCCTTCTCTGGGCCAGAGCGACATACAGTGGCTTGGAGCCCACGATGCGTCCATTCATCTCTGTGACTGCTTTGGTTGCCTTTTCAGGGGATGAGAAGCAGACAAAGTGAAATCCTTTGCTTCCCCCATCTTCCAGCATCACCTTAGCACTGGTGATTGATCCGAAAGGAGAAAACTCTTTCCTTAACTTCTTGTCATCGATGGTGTCATCCAAGTTCTTAATGTAGAGAATCACCCCCTGATAGTGACTGATCCTCTCCTGCTTCAGCTGTTCGAATTTTCACTTTAACTTGGCCTGCCGCTCCACTTTCTTCTGTGCCCGGCCTACGAAAATGACCTTCCCAGTGATTTTTTTTCCATTCATCTTTTCCACAGCCTTGTTGGCATCCTCGTGTTTTTCGTAACTCACAAAGCCAAAGCCTTTGGATTTCCCACTGGGATCTCTCATCACCTTGACACTTAGGGTCTTACCAAACTGGCTAAATAGCTCTTTCAGATTCTCATCATCAACCTCTTCCCTGAAGTTTTTGATGTAAACATTGGTGAATTCCTGGACTTTGGTTCTGAGTTCAGCTTCCTGCTCTTTTTGAGACTTGAATCTGCCCATGAATACTTTGTGGTCATTGAGGAGCATGCCGTTCATCTTCTTGATAGCCTTGTTGGCAGCCTCCTGGGTCTTGAAGTGGACAAAGGCACAACCCTTAGAGGTGTTTTCATCACACGCCACCTTGCAGGACACAATTTTCCCAAAAGTAGAAAAAGGATCATAAAGTGCCTTGTTATCTATAGATTTGTCCAGGTTCTTGATGAAGACATTTCCCACACCAGATTTTCTCAGAGACAGATCCCTCTGAGACCACATGATCCAGATCGGCTTTCCCTTAATTACATCAAAGTTCATGGTGTCCAAAGCCCGCTCAGCATCAGCCGGCTGCTGGAAGTTGATGTAGGCATAACCCAGGGAGCGGCGGGTGATCATATCGCAGCAGACCCAGATGGACAGCACAGGCCCCGCAGGACTGAACTTTTCGTACAGCATGGTCTCGGTGATGTCTGAGTGCAGGTCACCCACATACAGGGAGGCCATGGGGTAGCTGCTGGCTGCAGGGTTCAGCTCACCAGCCCCCGCCACCCCGAGCCCCACCAGGAGGACTTCTTAAGAGGGCCTGCACAGGACAAAGGGGTCTCCGCTCGGAGCCGTGGCCCACGCCACGGCTCTCAGGTGGCTGTGAGGCTCGGAGACGCTGGGAGTCGGCTCCGAGGGCCGCAGAGTTCGGGGCCGGCTCGGACAAGACTGCCAAACCGCAGACAAAAGGCTCTCAAAAACAATATGGCCCTCCCCGGGAATTTGTAATTTTTCAGCTGTCCTGGTCTGAAGCTCCCAATTTCAAAAAGAAGGAAAAAAATTAAAATGGGGAATCCCCTCCGAATGACAAAAACATTTCCAGAGGCAACCCAGCGGTGCCCACGGTGGCCTCCGGGACGCACATTTCTCTGTAAATATAGGCCTCAAGCTCCCGGCGGTTTAAGATTACAGCAGCTGGGGGAAGAGGGAAACCAAATATTCGTCGCTGCCAACCCGGCCAGCCCCGCAGCCTGAGCGCGCAGCCGCCTCCCACGCAGGGCCGGCGAAGGGCAGTGCGGGCACGTGGTGTGGAGAGGCCGGCGCGGGGTAGGGGGGCCCTCACCACCGGACCGATGGACGAGGACCGACAGACGCCCAGAGGCAGTGGCAGCGGTGGCGAGCAGGCCGGAAGCGTGCGAACCGAACGTGACTTCCCCGCTGGTTCTCCGAAGAGGATTCGTTTTTTTTTCCTTTTTCTTTAATTTTAAAGCGTTTTGGGTTTTTTTTCCTCTTTCTCTCTCTCTCTCTCTTTTTTTTTTTTTTTGCTTCAGGCTACTAGGCCCGAAAGTGGCGGAGGCTGCTGCGACCCGGGGCGGAGAGAGCCCATTATACTTTTAAAAATTAATACATTCATTATCTGTGTTCATTTACATCCCAGGTGTTTTACAAATACAGTTTTAAAATATACAGTATAACCATTGTTCAAAAGGAAAGCAGCATTATTTTTATAGAACCCTTTTAAAGCGCTGGACTTCTAAATACGGATTACTGATATACTGGTGTGAGTCAGTTCATTACAAATTGGAATTAATCAGCAAACCATGAATGAAATGACATTTAAGGTCTATACGGCCAGATGCTCCAGTGTCCTAAAATAAAGGGAAGTTGCCACACCTTGTCCATTAGAAGCTATCAGTACTTAGAGATCATCTCCCATAGGTTGCTGCTTGGTTTTGATTGCCTATTGCTGTGTAACAAATCACCCCAAAATATAGTGGCTTAGAACAACAATCTTTTATTGTACTCAGATATTTTCAATTTGGGTGAGACTAAATAGAGTCAGTTTATCTGATCCACCTGAGGCAGCTTAGCTTGGGGCTGGAAGATCCAGTTTCAAAATGGTTCCCTACCAAGTCAGGCAAGTTGATACTGGTTGTTACTGGGAGTTCAGCTGGGACTGTTAAAGCCACTCATGCTTGCTCATAGCACGGTGCCTAAGAAGACGTGTAAGGCACATCAAACAGAAGCTGTGTTGTAGGCATAATCTTGCCTAATCTTCCCTCAAGTGTGGGCAGAACACATGAATACGATTAAATATCACTCCTCTGATTATATGACAAAGGAAATTTGAAGATAAGATTAAGGTCCCAAGTCAGTTGACCTTAACATGGGGAGATTCTCTAAGTGGGCCTGACCTGATCACATGAGGTGTTTTGTTTTTGGCTTAAGACAACAGAAATTTATTTTCTCAGTGCTGGAGGCTAAAAATCCAAAATTCAGCATCTTTCATCTTCTACACCTAGGCTTGTGGCTGTATTACTCCATACTCTGCCTCTGGGGTAACATTGCCTCTTCCTCTTCTGAGTGTCTTCTCTCTCACACGTGCCATTTGAATCTGGGTCTGTTAGTCAGAGACAGAGAAAGTCGGAGATTGAAACTGTGAGTAGGATTTGATGTGAGGGAGATTCTCTCTGGCTGACTTGGAGTGTGGAATAGCCACCTGGCAGGGAATGTAGGCAGCCTCGAGGAGCTGGGTGTACCCCTAGCTAACTGCCAGTGAGGAGAGGCAGACCAGAGCCCTGTAGCCACAAAGAACTGAATTCCTCCTACAACTTGCACACCTTGTGAGACCCTGAGCAGAGAACTTAGCCATGCTCTGCTGGGAATCCCAACCTCCAGACTGTGAGCTGCTAAATGGCCAGGTTTTTCTTTCCATACTTTAGATTTTTTTATTTTGTATTGGGGTGTAGCCGATTACCAATGTTGTAGTAGTTTCTGGTGAACAGCAAAGGGACTCAGTCATACATATACACATATCCATGCAGGTGGCAGTAGTGGTAAAGAACCCGCCTGCCAGTGCAGGAGACATAAGAGACGCAGGTTCCATCCCTGGACTGGGAAGATATTCTGGTGAAGGAAATGTCAACCCACTCTCCCACTCCAGTATTCTTGCCTGGATTATCCCCCTGGACAGAGGAGCCTGGTGGGCTATAGTCCATGGGGTCTCAGTGTTGGACACGACTGAGCGACTAAGCAAACATTTATTCTCTCCCAAACCCCCCTCCCATCCAGGCGGACACATGACATTGAGTTAAGTTCCATGTGCTATCCAACTGGTTCTTGTTGGTTATCAATTTTGAGTATAGCAGTGTATACATAACCTTACCAAACTCCCTAATTATCCCTTCCCCAGATGGGCAACTATAAGTTCTTTTCCTAAGTCTGTGAGTCTTTCTATTTTGTAAGTAAGTTCATTTATATCATTCCTTTTTAGATTCCACATATCAGGGATGTCATATGATATTTCTCTTTCTCTGTCTGACTTCACTCAGTATGACACTCTAGGTCCTTCCATGCTGCTGCAAGTGACATTATTATATTCTTTATAATGGCTGAGTAATATTCCATTTATATATGTACCACATCTTCTGTATCCATTCCTCTGTTGATGAACATTTAGGTTGCTTCCATGTCTTGGCTGTCATTAACAGGGCTGCAGTGAACATTGGGGTGCATGCATCCTTTCAGATCATGTTTTTTTCCAGATATATGCCCAGGAGTGGGATTGCAGGGTCATATGATACCTCTGTTTTTAGTTTTTAAGGAGCCTCCGTGCTGTTCTCCATAGTGGCTATACCAATTTACATTCCCACCAACAGTGTAGGAGAGTTTCCTTCTCTCCACACCCTCTCCAGCATTTGTTGCTTGTAAATTTTTTGATGATTAAATGGCTGTTATTTTAAGCCATTAAATATGTGATAATCTTTTGTGCAGCAGTAGAAAACTAATATAAGCTGTATTGGCTTTTATGATCTCTTCTCAGAAGTCCCATAACATAACTTTCTCCAGACAAAAGCCCACCCAGATTCAGTGAGAGGAGACATAGACCCACCTCTCTAAGGCAGGAATGTCAAAGTCATATTTTCTAAGAAGAGCACATGGGATGGGAACTATTGTTGTGGTCACCTTTGGAAAATACAGTCTACCGTATTTTTTAACCTGAGATGACATAGAACATTGGATCTCATGGAGTATCTGTAAAATAGGGGCAATAATGGTACCTACCTCAGCAATATTGTGAGGTTTCAGTGTGTTAATCCATGGTCAGTACTTAATATAGGACCTAGTATGTAAGAAATGCTCAGTGAATTTTAGCTGCTATTATTATCATCCAGTCCAGCCTCCTCATTTTACAAATAAGGCAAGAAGCTTTAAGAGGTTGTGTTATGTGCCGTGGTGACACAGGGAATTCATGGTATACCTGGATTGAAATTTCTCACATCAATGCTCTGCACAAATCACTTTGTCTGATGTGTTTCTGTCTTTCCAACTGTGTTGTAAGTTCCCTTAGGCTAGGGAAGTATCACCAAATGAAATATTCCTTCTGCCCACAAACCTTTCTAATGTATTACCTGGATGTGGCCCAAATTGAAGAAGATAAGATCTGCCTGTTCATGTGCTGTTGTATTGTGAAAATCACTCAGTCGTGTCTGACTCTTTGTGACCCCCAGGGACTGTACAGTCCATGGAATTCTCCAGGCCAGAATAGGGAGAAAGGGAGTGGGTAGCCTTTCCCTTCTTCAGGGAATCTTCCCAACCCAGGGATCAAAGCCAGGTCTTCCACATTGCGGGTGGATTCTTTACCAGCTAAACCACAAGGGAAGCCCAAGAATACTGAAAGTGGGTGACCTATCGCTTCTCAAGAGGATCTTTCTGACCCAGGAATCAAACCCGGACCTTCTGCATTACAGGCAGATTCTTTACCAACTGAGCTATCAGGGAAGCCCATTCACGGGGACATTTTAAAGCAGACAAATGGAGGTAGAGACAAAGTTTAAGTGACATTCCTTAGAAGAATCCCAGTCGGTAGATGCCTAGCTAAATATAGTCTTTGTATAAGGTTTGTGCCTGGAAGATATTTGTTGGTTTTTGCACTTGAAATGAATGGCCCAAATGTAGGGTAAGACACTGTAATGCAACTTGGATGGACTTGAGAAACTACAGGGTGAGGAATGAAAAAATGAGCAAAGCTGTAGAGAATCCTACCTAGCAAAGATAGTGACCAGTTTTAGAATGAGAGAACATCAGTAATGCTGTCCTGGGATTACCTTTCCCCACCGAGAAGTTAGACTTACTGTATATTTCACTGTATTTTAATAGATGAGACAAAGCAGCTAAAGATTTATGATTATTGTAGTTTGTTTACCATTAATATCATTGAAAGTGGCTTTTCTAGTGTCTGTGCCACCTCGCCAACATAAAGCATGCAGGGTCTCCTGTGTGGTTTCCACCTCCAGACACATGAACAGGGAGGGCAAGTTCATTGTCACCTTTCAAAGGAAAACACTGGGGACTTCCCTGGTGATCCAGTGGTTAAGAATCCACCTTTCAATTCAGGGGACACTGGTTCAATCCCTGGTCAGCAAACTAAGATCCCACATGCTACACAGCAGCTAAGGCTGTGCGCCACAACTATGGATCCCACACTCTACCACTAACACCCAATACAGCCAAATTAATTAATAATTTAAAAAAGAAAGGAAAACAATTGGAGAAGACTGGCAAATACTAAGATAGATTTTCTACCTTTCCCCAGTCTACTGAAAATGTGCCATTGCATACTTTCTTCTAACAAAGATTCCAGGTCATAGGTCTCTTACCATCTTCCTTGACATTAAGGACCTGAACCCATGTGACTCCTCAGGGGGTTCCAGTGAGGTGGACCATGGAAAGCACACCTTTTGATTTTATTTTCTTTTAAATTTCTTGTTCTGAAATAATCTGATATTCACAGAAAAGTGAAAATAGTTTAAAACAAGAATAACAAAGCAGGAAGTGTGAAAAGAACTTGTGTATATTCTTTACCAAGATTTACCAGCTGTTAACATTTTGACACATTTGCTTTATGGTTTTCTTCGCCCCTAAGAAATTCAATGTTTATTTACTTAGCATCTGGATGCTCGTAGAGTTTCTCTTACATTACCACAATACACCCATCAAAAGCAAGGCGTTTACCATTGATACAGTACTGTAATCTACAATCCTTATTCTCATTTTGCCAATTGTCCTGGTAATGTCCTGTATAGCAATTTTCTGTTTTTAGTCCAGGATCCAGAGCGGGGTCACACATTGTTTTTAATTGTCTCTGTTCATCTGTCTGTTAATAAGATGACTGTCTCTGTAATCTCTTGTAATCTACAACGGTTCTTCAGCCTTTCCCCAGCATTCATGACCTTGACGTTTGAGAAGAGTACAGGCCAGCTGTTTTATAGAATGTTCCTCAGTTTGGGTTCACTGCATGTTTCTTCATGACTGCCTGCAGGAAGTTCATGTTTAGCGGGAGCCCTGCAGAAATGACGTCCTATGCCCAGTGAGGGACCTTAGGAGGCATGTGACTGTTTTTAGTGAGATGGGTGGCGTTTTGGTGGCACATGAGACTGAAGTGATGCTCCCTAGATTTCTCAATAACACAGTATTTTCCCCTTTGTAATTCATAATTTGTGGGGAGATACTTTGAGCCTATGTAAATATCCATTTCCTCATCAAATATTTAACTACTAGTTTTAGCATCCATTGATGATTCTGCCTGAATCAAGAATTACTATTATGGGTGGGAATTCCTTGGTGGTCCAGTGGTTAGGACTCAGTGCTTTCACTGCAGGGGCCCAGGTTCAATCCCTGCTCCGGGAACTAAGGTCCTGCAAGCCACACAGTGCAGGCAAAAAAAAAGAATTACAGTCATGATGGCAACATTTTATTTTTTAATGATTTTCTGTCTTATGGTTTAAAACAAAAACCAGAAATTGTATCTTTAGAGCTGCCCTGGCATGCTGGCCAACATTTATAAAACATGAGAATATTCCTGAATTATGGCTGTGAAAACTGAACATTTATGATTCAGGTATTTTATAAAATTTGGGGGCCACATTTGATGCTGATTTCCTTGGAATATTTGCTCTCACCATCTACCAAAGGGAATAAATAGAATAGTGCCTCCAGAAAAGCTGGATAAATAAGACAATAGGTGGATATATTGGTTGTGCTATTTTCAGTTACTGCAAAAAATTAATATTGGAGCCATCTGTGGCACTGATTCTAGTCTTTTGCCTTCTTACGCTATTTTTCTTTTTCCCCACATGTAAATACAATGGCTGAAGGCTGAGTGGTTGTCCAGAGAATTCCTGTAACTCAGAAATATCAATCAAGTGTGTTGTAGCTCAGCTTCTCTAGCTATAAAACACCCCGTGTTCTCGTCTGGTCAAGTGGCAGGAAGGGGTCATTGGTTCTGGCTCCCAGTGGACCATGGCTTCCTTGTTATGTTCTGTTTCATTTCTGCCTGATTCCTATGTCCTCAGATCAGGTCAGTGGTGAAACAAGCAGAAGGCTGC
Organism: Antilocapra americana; assembly: GCA_007570785.1. Taxonomy (NCBI): domain Eukaryota; kingdom Metazoa; phylum Chordata; class Mammalia; order Artiodactyla; family Antilocapridae; genus Antilocapra; species Antilocapra americana. The sequence goes on from ML664662.1 coordinate 1,039,664, forward strand.
AGGACTCCCCCCATTCCTCTCCTGCCAGGGCCTCATTCCCAGGGTCCTGTCATAGGAAATATGCAGTGTCTGTTACTCATACTTAGTCTTGGCACCAGAAATGAAAACCTTCTGTTTTTAACTTTTACTGAAAGAATCCTCAGGTAAATCGTAGCAAAATTCCGTTTTTTAAGACATTATTTTGAAAATATTTCACACTTAACAAAAAACGTTGCAAGAACACAGAAAATTCTCACATACATTTTCCTGAGATCAACCAGCCATAGGGTTCTATCTGGGAAGCAGGGCTGCTTAGCTTAAGAAGGGGTTTGTTGCAGCAGACGAAGCTGGGGAGGGGATGTGATGGGGGACTTGGAGTGAGGAGAAGTTGCCAGCCAGTCAGTGTGAGGAGCCAAAGCAGGCCCTGGGCCTTGAAGAGAGACTGGCCAGGAGTCTAGTGTGAGCCTGGGGAGGGGCACAGAGGGGGTATATACTTGCCCATGTGCTAAGTCCCTTCAGTCGTGTTCGACTCTTTGCAGCCCCATGGACTGTATAGCCCACCAGGCTCCCCTGTCCATGGGATTCTCTAGGCAAGAAAACTGGAGTGGGTTACTATGCTCTCCTCTAGTGAATCTTCTTGACCCAGGGATGGAACCCAGGTCTCTTGATGTCTCCTACATTGGCAGGAGGGTTCTTTATGCCACATGGGAAGCCCATTTATATACTTACCTATTTATTATTAAAGTGATCTCCTGGATTCATATTTTATTTACTGGGTTATAATCCTTTGTTGTTCAGTCACTAAGTCGTGTCCAACTCTTGGTGACCCTATGAACTGCAGCATGCCAGGCTTCCCTGTCTTTCACTATGTCCCAGAGCTTGCTCAAACTCATGTCCATTGAGTTAATGATGCCATCCAACCATCTCATCCTCTGTCGCCCCCTTCTCCTCCTGCCCTCATTCTTTCCCAGGATCAGGATCTTTTCCAATGGGTTGACTATTTACATCAGGTAGCCAAAGTATTGGAGTTTCAGCTTCAGCATCAGTCCTTCCAGTGAATATTCAGGATTGATTTCCTTTGGGATTAATTGGTTTGATCTCTTTGCTGTCGAACGGACTCTCAAGAGTCTTCTCCAACACCACAGTTCAAAAACATCAATTCTTCGACACTCAGCCTTCTTTATTGTCTAACAATCACATCCACACAAGACTACTGGAAAAACCATAGCTTTGACTATACAGGCCTTTGTCAGCAGTGTCTCTGCTTTTTAATACGCTGTCTAGGTTTGTCATAGCTTTCCTTCCAAGGAGCAAGCGTCTTTTAGTTTCATGGCTGCAGTCACTGTCTTTGGAGCCCAAGAAAATAAAGTCTGTCTCTGTTTCCATTGTTTTCCCATCTATTTGCCATGAAGTAACCAGACCCAATGCCATGATCTTAGTTTTTTGAATGTTGCATTTTAAGCCGGCTTTTTCACTCTCCTTTTTCACCTTTGTCAAGAGGCTCTTTACTTTCTGCCATAAGGGTGGTGTCATCTGCATATCTGAGGTTATTGATATTTCTCCCAGCAATCTTGATTCCA
>ML664662.1:1041232-1062207 GCA_007570785.1 Antilocapra americana
CTGCATATCTGAGGTTATTGATATTTCTCCCAGCAATCTTGATTCCAGCTTGTGCTGGCTTTTTCACTCTCCTCTTTCACCTTTGTCAAGAGGCTCTTCACTTTCTGCCATAAGGGTGGTGTCATCTGCATATCTGAGGTTATTGATATTTCTTCCGGCAATCTTGATTCCAGCTTGTGCTTCCTCCAGCCCAGCATTTCGCATGATGTACTCTGCATATAAGTTAAATAAGCAGAGTGACGATATATATCCTTGACGAACTCCTTTCCCAACTTTGAACCAGTCTGTTTCATGTAAGGTTCTAACTATTGCGTCTTGTCTTTTTTTTAATTTTTATTTTATTTTTATTATTTTTATTAGTTTTTGCATCTTGTCTTGTATACAGGTTTCTCAGGAGGCAGGTATGGTGGTCTGGTATTCCCATGTCTTTTTAAGAATACTCCACAGTTTGTTGTGATCCACACAGTCAAAGGCTTTAGCATAGTTGATGAAGCAAAAATAGATGATTTTCTGGAATGCCCTGGCTTTTTCTGTGATCCAACAGATGTTGGCAATTTGATCTCTAGTTCTTCTGCCTTTTCTAGATCCAGCTTGTACATCTGGAAGTTCTCGGTTCATGTACTATTGAAGCCTAGCTTGAAGAATTTTGAGCATTACCTTGTTAGCATATGAAATGAGTGCAGCTGTGTGGTAGTTTGAATGTTCTTTGGCATTGCCCTTCTTTGGGATTGGAATGAAAACTGACCTTTTCAGGTCCTGTGGCCACTGCTGAGTTTTCCAAATTTGCTGGCATATTGAGTGCATCACTTTCACAGCATCATCTTTTAGGATCTGAAACAGTCCCCTAGAATTCCATCACCGCCACTAGTTTTGTTCATAGTAATGCTTCCTAAAGCCCAGTCTACTTGCAGGGTCCAAGATACCTGGCTCTAGGTGAGTAATCACGCCGTGGTGGTTATCTGGGTCATTAAGACCTTTTATGTACAGTTCTTTGTGTTCTTGCCACCTCTTCTTAATATCTTCTTCTTATGTTAGATCCATGCCATTTCTGTACTTTATTGTGCCCATCTTTGCATGAAATGTTCCCTTGGTATCTCTGATTTTTTTGAAGAGATTTCTAATCTTTCTCATTCTATTATTTTCCTCTGTTTCTGTGCACTGTTTACTTAGGAAGGCTTTCTTACCTCTCCTTGGTATTTTCTGGGACTCCACATTTAGTTGGGTATGTTTTTACCTTTCTCCTTTGTCTTTTGCTTCTCTTTTCAGGTATTTGTAAGGCCTTCTCAGACAACCACTTTGCCTTCTTGCATTTCTTTTTCTTGGGAATGGATTTGGTCACTGCTTCCTATGCAGTGTTAGCAACCTCTGTCCATAGTTCTTCTGGCACTGGCTGCCAGATCTAATCCCTTGGAATAATTTTTTACTGTGTCCTTAATTTGATGCCCTAGTTGGCCCACATTTGGGCAGTGAGAGCCGCTTGAAGCTGTCTCCTCTGACCTTTCAGCATTAAACTACACACAAAGATATACCCTACAGGGGCTATCTTCCTTCTGATTTAGTTCATGATGTCCACCCCTACCCCCAAACTTCTAGGTTGAAAACTTCATCATTTTCTAGTTCATCCTTCCTGTGTTTCCTTTTGCAAACATAAGGAGATATATGCATATTTACTTATTTCCCCTTTGTTAAACAAATGGGAATGGATGATTTATATACTTTTTGTGTTACAGTATATCCTGGAAACCACCCCACACCACCTCATAGAGATCTTCCACTTTCTTTTCCTATAGCTACATAGTACTCCGTATTGTGGGTATATCATCATGTATTTAGCCAATAGCTTTGATTTGCACACTTCAGTAATTTCTGCTATATTGTATGAGTAATGCTGAGTATCCTTGTGTCTGTGTATTTTCTTGTTGTTACTGGTGTATTTTAAGAGGAAGGCACTAGAATGGTATTTCTGGGTCAAAGGCTAAATGTTAATACAAATCTAGTTTTGTTAGATACTGACACTTCCATTGTGTCTTTTCAGTGTTCAAAAGAGTGTGTTACCCCACAGCCTTGTCAGCAGTGTATAAATAGCTATATTGAGGTAATTCACATGTAATACAATTCACCCATTTAAAATGTACACTGGTTTTTAGTATATCTCAGAGCTGTGCCATCATCATGGTAATCAATCCTAGAACATTTTCACCACCCAAAAGGAAACTCGATGCCCATTGGTACTTCCTCCTCACTGTACTCTCCCCAGCGCCTCTGGCAACCTTCCAACACCTTCCTAACTCTGAGGAGTTGCCTATTCTGGACATCTCATTTTGGTCTGGCTTCTTTCACTTACCATTTTGTTTTCAAGCTTCATCCATGTGGTAGTGTGTGTCAGTACTTCATTCCTTTTTATGTTGGAGCAGTCTTCTGGTTTGGGGATAGACCACATTGTGTTCATCTGTTCATCAGTTGATGGACATGTGGGTTGTTTCCACTTTTTAGTTATTGTGACTAGTGCTACTGTGAACATTTGTGTACAAGGCTTTTTAAAATGTTTATTTTTGAAAAATTTTAAATTGGAGTATACTTGATTTTCAGTGTTGTGCCAATCTCCACTGTACAGCAAAGTGACCCAGTTATACACATATAGGCATTCTTTTTCAAATTCTTTTCTGTTATGATTTATCACTGAATGTTGAATACATTTCCTTTTGCTATATACTAGGACTTTGTTGTTTATTCATTCTATATGTAATTGTTCACATCTGTAGTCCCAAACTCCCAATCCTTCCCTCTCTTAGTCCCCTCCCCTTTGGCAACCACAAGTCTGTTCTCTATGTCTGTGAGTCTGTTTCTGTTTTGTAGACAAGTTCATTTGTACCATATTTTAGATTCCACATATAAGTGACATCATAGGATATTTTTCTCTTTTTGACTTACTTCACTCAGTATGACAATCTCTGTGTCCATGCATGTTGCTTCAAATGGCATTGTTTCATTCTTTTTATGGCTGAGTAATATTCCATTGTGTATATACACCACATCTTCTTTATCCATTCATCTGTCAGTGGGCATCTAGGTTGTTTCCATGTTTAGTGGTCCTATGAACATGGGGGTGTGTGTATCTTTTTGAATGTTTTGTATTGTAGTAAAAATTATCACATAATATAAATCATAGTATTTTAACTATATTTAACTGTACAGTTCAGTGGCAATAAATACATTCATGTTATTGTGCAACTCTCACCATCACCCATCTCCCAAATTTTTCACCTTACTAAACTGAAAGTCTGTCCCCATTAAACACTCCCCACTCTCACTTCCCACCCCAGGACCCCTGACATCTACAAGTGTACTTTCTGACTCTATGAATTTGACTATTCTAAGTACCTCATATAAGTGGAATCGAGCTGTATTTACCTGCACCTAATAAACACTGAATTTTTAAAGTTAATATATGTCTTGGGTTTCTCAGGTTGCTCAGTGGTAAAGAACCCGCCTGCCAAAGCAGAAGATGTGGGTTTGATCCCTTGGTTGGGAAGATCCCTTGGAGAAGGAAATGGAAATCTACTCTATTATTTTTGCCTGGGAAATCCCATGGTCAGAGGAGCCTGGCGGGCTACAGTCTGTGGGAACATGACTTAGCAACTAAAGAACAATAATAACCTATGTGTTGAAACAGACTGTACCTTTTTTTTCCCCTCTGTACTGTGTAGTAGGTTCTCATTATTTATTTTATAAATAGTAGCATATATATGTCAATCCTAGTCTCCCAATTTATCCCAGCCCTCATTTTCCCCTCTTGTTGTCCGTACATTTGTTCTCCACATCTGTGTCTCTATTTTGGCTTTGTAGTTAGGTTCATTTAGTCCATTTTTCCAGATTCAACATATATGCATGAATATATGATAGATTGTTGTTTTCTCTGACTTACTTCACTCTGTATGACAGGCTCTTGGTCCATGTCTCTATGGATGGCACAATTTTGTTCCTTTTTATGGCTGAGTAATATTCCACTGTATCTGTGTACCACATCTTTATCCATTCATCTCTTTATGGACATTCTGGTTGGTTCCATATCCTCAGTTTAGTCGCTCAGTCATGTCCGACTCTTTGTGGCCCCATGGACTGCAGCACACCAGGCTTCCCTGTCCATCAGCAACTCCCGGAGCTTATTCAAACACATGTCCATCAAGTTGGTGGTGCCATCCAAGCGTCTCATCCTCTGTCATCCCCTTCTCCTCCTGCCTTCAATCTTTCCCAGCATCAGGGTCTTTTCAGATGAGTCAGTTCTTTGCATCAGGTGGCCAGAATATTGGAGTTTCAGCTTCAACATCAGTCCTTCCAATGAATATTCAGGACGGATTTCCTTGCAGTCCATGGGACTCTCAAGAGTCTTCCCCAACACCACAGTTCAAAAGCATCAATTCTTTGACCCTCAGCTTTCTTTATAGTCCAACTCTCACATCCATACATGACTACTGGAAAAACCATAGCTTTGACTAGATGGACCTTTGTTGGCAAAGTAATGTCTCTGGTTTTTAATATGCTGTCTAGGTTGGTCATAGCTTTTCTTCCAAGGAGTAAGTGGCTTTCAATTTCATGGCTACACTCACCATCTGCAGTGATTTTTGGGCCCCCCAAAATAAAGTCTGTCGCTGTTCCCATTGTTTCCCTATCTATTTCCCATGAAGTGATGGGACCGGATGCCATGATCTTAGTTTTGTGAATGTTGAATTTTAAGCCAACTTTTTTGCTCTTGTCTTTCATTTTCATCAAGAGGCTCTTTAGTTCTTCTCTACTCTCTGCCGTGTCCTAGCTCTTGTAAATAGTGCTGCTGTGAACATTGGGATCCATGCACTTTTTGGAATTGTGGTTTTCCCCAGGCATGTGCCCAAGAATGGGATGACTGGGTCATGTGGTAGTTCTACTTTTAGTTTTTTAAGGAACCTCCATACTGTTCTCTTTAGTGGTTGTACAAATAAATATTCCCACCAACAGTGCAGGAGGGTTCTTTTTTTCCCACACCCTCAGCAGCATTCATTTCTTGTAGATTTTTTGATGATGGCCATTCAGACCAGTGTGAGGTGGTACCTCACTGTAGTTCTGATTTGCATTTCTCTAATAAATAGTGATGTTAAAGCATATTTTCATGTGTGTGTTGGCCATTGTATGTCTTCTTTGGAGAAGTGCATGGTTAGGGCTACCACCCATTTTTTTAATTGGCTTTTTTTTAATATATTGAGCTACATAAGCTGTTTGTATATTTTGAAGATTACTCTCTTCTCATTTGCTTACTTTGCAAGTACTTTGCACCTGAGGGTCATCATTTTATTTTGTTGATGGTTTCCTCTGCTGTGCAAAAATTTGAAAGTTTAACTAGGTCCCATTTGTTTATATTGTTTTTATTTTCATTATTCTGTAGGGTGGGTCAAAAAAGATCTTGCTGGAATTTATACTAAAGAATGTCTTTGTATTCCTGTAGAAGTCTTAACTGTCAGGCCTTATATTTAGGTCTTTAATCCATTTTGAATTTATTTCTTGTGTATGGTTTTAGGAAGTGTTCTAATTCCGTTGTTTTACATGTAGCTGCCCAGTTTTCCATGCACCTCTAATTGAAGAGGCTATCTTTTCTCCATAGTTTATTTTTGTGTCCTTTGTCAAAGATGAGGTGACCTTAGGTGCATGGGTTTATCACTGGGCTTTCCATTCTGTTCCATTGATATGTATTTCTGTTTTTGTGACAGTACTCTACTGTCCTGATGACTGTAGGTTTGTAATATAATCTGAAGTCAGGAAGCCTGATTCCTCCAGTTGCATTTTCCTTTCTCAAGATTGCTTTAGCTATTTGTTGGCTTTTGTGTATCCATATGAATTGTGAGATATTTTTGGTTTTAATTTTGTGCAGAATGCCATTTGTAATTTGATTGGGATTATATTGAATCTGTTTATTGCTTTGGGTAGTTATTGTCATTTTCATGACAATATTGATTTTTTCATTGCAAGAACATGGTATGGCTCTCCATCTGTTTATGCCATCTTTGATTTCTTTCATCAGTATCTTTTTGTCTCCTCAGTACAGGTCTTTTGTCTCCTCATGTGAGTTTATTCCTTGGTATTTTATTCTTTTTGTTGCAGTGATAAATGGGATTGTTTCCTTAATTTTTCTTTCCGATCATTCATCGCTAATGTATAGGAATGCAACAGACTTTTGTGGATTAATTTTGTATCCTACAACTTTACTAAATTCGTTAATAAGCACCAGTAGTGTTCTGGTGGTATCTTCAGGATTTTCTATGTATAATATGTCATCTGCAAACAGTGACAGTTTTACGACTTCTTTTCCAATTTGGATCTCTTTTATTAGTTTTCTTATCTGCTGACCTGGCTAGTGCTTCCAAAACTATTTTCGAATAATAGTTATGAGAGTGGACATCCTTCTTTTGTTCCTGATCTTGAAGAATATGCTTTCAGTTTTTCACATTGAGAATGATGCTTCCTTTGTTTTTGTTGTATATGGCCTTTATGATGTCGAGGTAGTTTCCCTCAGTGCCTAAATGAGTGTTGAATTTTGTTAAAAGTTTTTTCTACATATGTTGACATGATCATGTGGTTTTTATTCTTCAATTTATTAATACAGTGTATCACACTGATTTGTGTTTATTGAAGAATCATTGCATCCCTGGGATAAATCCCACTGGATCATGGTTCTGTGGTCTTTTTAATGTGTTGTTGGATTCTTTTTGCTAGTATTTTGTTGAGCATTTTTGCATCCATGTTCATCAGTGATGTTGGTCTGTAATTTTCTTTTTTTTTTGATATGTTAATCTGGTTTTGGTATCAGTGTGATGGTGGCCTTGTAGAACGAGATTGGGAGTGTTCCTTCCTCTGCAATTTTTTGGGAAGAGTTTCAGAAGGATGGATGTTAGCTCTACTCTAAATATTTGATAGAATTCACCTGTGATGCCATCTGGTCCTGGACTTTTGTTTGTTGGAAGATTTTTAAACATAGTTTCAATTTCATACTTGTGATTGGCCAGTTCATATTTTCTATTTCTTACTGGTTCAGTTGGAAGCTTGTATGTTTCTACGAGTTTGTCCATTTCCTTCAGGTTATCCATTTTATTGACATATACTTACTTGTCCATGCATACTCAGTCATTCAGTAGCCTATCAAACTCCTCTCTCCATGGGAGTTTCCAGGCAAGAACACTGGAATGAGTTGCCATTCCCTTCTCTGGGGAATATTCCCAACCCAGGGATTAAACCTGCATCTCCTGCATTGGCAGGCAGATTGTTTATACTGAGCCACCTGGGAAGCCTCATAGTTGCTTGTAAGTAGTCTCTTATGATGCTGTTTCTGCAATGTCATTTGTAATTTCTTCTTTTCCATTTATAGTTTTATATATTGTGTCCTCTTCCATTATTTTCTTGATGAGTCTGGCTAAAGGTTTATCAATTTTGGTCATCTTCTCAAAGAATTAGTTTTTAGTTTCATTCATCTTTGCTGATTTTTTATTTGTTTCTATTTCATTTATTTCTGTTCTGATTTTTATGATTTCTTCCCTTCTACTAACTTTGGGTTTTGTTGGTACTTCTTTCTCTAGTTGCTTTAGGTGTAAGGTTAGGTCATTTATTTGAGATTTTTCATGTTTCTTGAGGTAGGATTATATTGCTATAAATTCCCCTCTTAGAATTACTCTTCCTGCATCCCATAGGTTTTGTGTGTGTTTTCATTGTCATTCATTTCTATGTATTTTTTATTTCCTCTTTGATTTCTTCAGTGATTTCTTGGTTATTTAGTAGCATATCATGTAGCCTTCATGTTTTTGTGTTTTTTACAGTTTTTTCCCCCTGTGATAGATTTCTAATCTCATGGCATTATGGTTTGAAAAGATGCTTGATATGCTTTCAGTTTTCTTTAAATTTACCATGACTTGATTTTTCACCCAAGATGTGATCTATCCTGCAGAATGTTCCATGTGTTCTTCTTAAGAACACACTTAAGAAGAAAGTGTGTTCTGCTGCTTTCAGATGGAATGCCATATGTATCAATTAAGTCTATCTGGTCTAGTGTGTCATTTAAGACTTGTGTTTCCTTATTAACTTTTTTTCTTGATGATCTATCCATTGATGTAAGTAGAGTGCTAAAGTCCCCCACTATTATTGTGTTACTATCGATTTCCCCTTTTATGGCCATTAGAATTTGCCTTATGCATTGAGGTGCTCTGATGTTCAGTGCATAAGTATTTACAATTGTTGTATCTTCTTCTTGGATTGATCCCTTGATCATTATGTAGTGTGCTTCCTTGTCTCTTGCAACAGTCTTTAAGGTCTATTATGTCTGATGTAAGAATTGCTACTCCAGTTTTCTTTTGATTTCCATTTGTATGGAATATCTTTTTCCATGCCCTCACTTTCAGTCTGTGTGTGTTCCTAGGTCTGAAGTGGGTCTCTTGTAGACAGCATATATAGTGGTCTTGTTTTTGTATCCATTCAGCCAGCCTGTGCCATTTGGTTGGAGCATTTAATTCATTTATATTTAAGATAATTATCAGTATATATGTTCCTGTTACTGTTTTCTTAATTCTTTTGGGTTTGTTTCTGTAAGTCTTTTTCTTATATTTCCTGCCTAGAGAAGTTCCTTTAGCGTTTGTTGTAAAGCTGATTTTGTGGTACTGAATTCTCTCAGTTTTGGCTTGCCTGTAAAACTTTTGATTTCTCTGTTGAATCCGGATGATAACCTTGCCGGGTAGAGTAATACTGGTTGTAGTATTTTCCCTTTCATCACTTTAAATGTATGCTGCTGCTCTCTTCTGAACTGCAGAGTTTCTGCTGAAACATCAGCTGATAAACTAATGAGGTTTCCCTTGTATATTACTTGTTACTTTTCCCTTGCTGCTTTTAATGCTTTTTCTTGGAATTTATATTTGCTAGCTTAATATGTGTGTCCACATTTCTCCTTGGGTTTATCCTGTATGGGACTCGGTGCTTGCTGGACTTGGCTGGCTGTTTCCTTTCTCATGCTTGGAAGTTTTTGACTATAATGTCTTCAAGTGTTTTCTTGCAGGTATCTTTTTTGGATTATAGTTTTGTCTGGGTATATGCCCAGGAATGAGATTGCTGGATCATATGGTAATTCTGTTTTTAGTTTTCTGAGGAAACGCCACACTGTTTTCAATAATGGTCAGACCAGTTAACATTCCCATTAGCAGTGTAAGAGGGTTCCCTTTTCTCCACACCCTCTCCAACATTTGTTATTTGTACGCTTTTTAATGATGGCCATTCTGACAGGTGTGAAGTGGTACCTCATTGTAGTTTTTATTTACATTTATCTAATAATTAGTGATGTTGAACACCTTTTCATGTGCCTACTGACATCTGTATATCTTTTTTGAAGAAATGTCCATTAAGGCTTTCTGCCCACTTTTTGATTGGGTTGTTTTATGTGGTTGTATGTTTTCACATCTCATGGGTAGATCCCTAGGGTTGAAATTACTGGGTCATAGGTAACTCTATGTTTAGTCTTTTGCAAGCTGTCACTCAGTCATGTCCAACACTTTGCGACCCCATGAATTGCAGCACGCCAGCCTTCCCTGTCCATCACCAACTCCAAGAGTCCACCCAAACCCATGTCCATCGAGTCAGTGATGTCATCCAGCCGTTTCATCCTCTGTCATCCCCTTCTCCTCCTGCCCCCAATCCTTCCCAGCATTAGGGTCTTTTCCAATGAGTCAACTCTTCACATGAGGAGGCCAAAGTATTGGAGTTTCAGCTTCAACATCAGTCCTTCCAATGAACACTCAGGACTGATCTCCTTTAGGATGGACTGGCTGGATCTCCTTGCAGTCCAAGGGACTCTCAAGAGTCTTCTCCAATACCACAGTTCAAAAGCATCAATTCTTCGGTGCTCAGCTTTCTTCACCGTCCAACTCTCACATCCATACATGACTGCTGGAAAAACTCTGCCGTATATTTCCCTGTATTTTAACAGATGAGTCTAACCAGCTAAAGTCTTATCATCATTGTAGATAGTATTTGTTGAGTCAGGGTTGGAAAAGAATTTCCAGACACAGAGCATGTGAGAGGGTAGTTAGTTTATTAAGAAAAAAAAGCAGAGATAATGTAGGTACTGCGAGTACAGTGGGCCGTCCTCCTGACAGGCCAGGGAGAGTCAATAGTTTTTGTGAGTTAATAGCCAATTTTTATAGCCTCAAGACAAAATTCCTGCTGGATGGCTGACATTAGGTGATTGGTTGGGGTGCCTTAGGCTGTTTACTGGAGTAGGTGCCTTCACCTAATTGGGAGTCAGGAAGCTTGTTAGTGATGATCAGGGGGCTTTTGGCAGTGATTTCAAAGGGATTCAGTCAGCTTCAGAAGTGTCCTTGATTTTGGGCTCTGCTTCTGTGGCCTTGGGGGCAGGAACTCAATATTCCTCCCTCTTCTTATTAATGGACCAAATCTTTGGCCCGTTAACACCCTGCTCATGTCTACCTGTCTATCCTGGTCTTAGGACGTGGGGACCCAGGTCATTGGGACAAGGGGCACAGACCACTCTGGCTTCTTCCTGCTGGACAGGGGCACTGTGGGGTCCTGGGTCCCAGTGCCCGCTGTCTGTTAGGGTGTATCTGCTCAGGGAGTTGAGAGTCCATAGAATGACAGAACCGCTTGTTCCAATGTGTTAACCAGCTGGTATCCTTGTTGTAACAGCATCTGGAGATTTTATTGTATGCTAGAAAAAATGAACTTAACAGGATGGTTAGAAATACGTGGCCCAAAGATGAATAGAAGTAGAGAAGCTGCCAAGGGGCCTAGAAGAGGGGCTAGTTAGGAGAACTGGGATCAGACATTGGCCCATGATGCTGGTGTTTCTCTAGGTATGTGAAGATGCAAGAATTGGGACTCAGGAAAACATCTAATTATCTGAAGGCCTGTCCTGCCAGTTTTTCCCAGAGCACAAAGTGCCTCATTTGTGATTGCTACCCTGAACTCCTTTCAGTGGGTGTTGAAGGTCAGTAGCTGCAGTGGCTCCTGATTTAATCTCTGTAGAGGCAAACAGCAAGTGCCAGTCTCCAGTAAGCAGGGCTCCTTCATGGCTGTAGATTTGACCTTGGCTTGGGGGCAACTCATGGTCCATTTGGGCTTCCCTTGTGGTTCATCTGGTAAAGAATCTGCCTGCAATGTGGGAGACATGGGTTCGATCCCTGGGTTGGAGACCTGGGTTCCATCCCTGGGCTGGGAAGATCCTCTGGAGAAGGGAAAGGCCACCCACTCCAGTATTCTGGCCTAGAGAATTCCATGGACAGTCCATGGGGTCGCAAAGAGTTGGACATGGCTGAGCGACTTTCACATTCACACATGGTCCATTTTGTCCCATGGTGGTAGCAGTGCTCAGGTCTGGTGAAGATTTATTTTTGATAGGTCACTCAATATGCCATTTCTGGACTAGGCCATGAAAGTAACAATAGTCCTGGACCATATCTGCCTTTCTAGTCTCTTATAGTCCAGGAAAATATTCCCTTGTGTTGCTTCTTCCCATATCTAGAGTTAACATTATTACAATTATTGATCTCATATGGAACTGTATATCATCAGTTTATTAGGGACTCAGTCACACATTTGTTAATAGACAACAGTTTTGTAAACTGTGCAATATAGAAAACAATATGCTAGCACTGTTTACAATAGCTAGGACATGGAAGCAACCTAGATTGTACTGGCAGACGAATGGATAAGGAAGTTGTGGTACATATACACAATAGAATATTACTCAGCTATAAAAAAGAACACATTTGAGTCAGTTCTAATGAGGTAGATGAAACTGGAGCCTATTATACAGAGTGAAGTATATCAGAAAGAGAAACACCAATACAGTATATTGATGCATATATATGGAATTTAGAAAGACGGTAATGAAGATCCTATATGCAAGGCAGCAAAAGAGACACAGATGTAAAGAACCGACTTTTTGGACTCTGGGAGAAGGGGAGGGTAGGATGATTTCAAAAAACAGCATTGAAACATGTATATTACCATATGTAAAACAGATGACCAGTGCAAGTTCAATGCGTGAAGCAGTGCGCTCAAAGTCAGTACTCTGGGAAAACCCAGAGGGATGGGGTGAGGAGGGAGGTGGTGGTGGGATTCAGGATGTAGGGGACACATGTACACCTGTGGGTGATTCATGTTGACGTATGACAAAAACCACCACAATATTGTAAAGAAATTATCTTCCAATTAAATTAATTAAGAAAAGAAAACAATATGCTAGTAGTATTAGTAAGTTCACAAGTAAAAATTTAAGAACTTTTATTAGATGCAGCCCAATATATACCATGTTGTCTGACTTTGTTGAAAGACTGTAGGCGGGTGTTCCTCTCCTGGTTGTAGGTCATGGGGCACCTGATCTTTATCCAAAGATTGATTATGAAGTTAGGCTTCAGAAACAAACTTCCAGTGTCCCTTTATTAACTCAGTTAGATCTTATAATAGTAAAACATAACAGCAAGGGACTAACTGGGAAGTGAGTCTTAGTAAACACAGACCTTAATTAACAAAACTAGAATTTAATATTAAGTGAAACATAGATTTTTCTGCCCCCATTTTTAATAAACACAGTCAAGATTAATTTCATTTTAAAATAAGTTTGGTCCATTGACTATAGATACCGTACACCTGTTGTGAGTTTTTGTAAGGTGGATATTTTCTTCTAGAGGTCCCTACTACAGTTTGAAATCTCTGTATATGTCAGGAGATAGTCTTTTCATTTACCTGATAAGGTTATTCAGAGCTCAAGTGTCTCAAATTTCTGGAGGGACAAGGCGGAGAGAAAAAAGTTTTAATTTTACCCACAGGTGTAAATTGCTAAATTGTTTTAGACCACAAGTAGTTTGAGGAGAAGAGCTTCTTTATATTTGAAAACAAAGATTAGAAGCCAGTGGTATGTCAGATAAAAAGTCATGAAAATTGTAATCATACTTAGAAGTTTATTTAATCCCATGTAATTAATCTTCGTTCTTTTGTCCTTGCCTGATGATTGGGGATGGCAGTGACTGACAGTTTTTAAGAAGTTTGTGAGGTTTTTGTTAATGCTTGTATGATTTGTCCCGTGAAGTGGGTGCCTTGATCACTGGAGATTGTAGAACACATATCCAAGTGGAAGACACATTTTAAACTTTTTTTTTTTTCATTGTAAGAGCAGCAACTCTGCAGCCAGGAAAGGCTTTATCCCATCAAATGAAAGTGAGGTTTGTCAGGGAGCCAGGAAAAGCCAAACGGCCGTCTTGAATTTCCCATAGCCCTGACTGTTTGATTTACAGCCATTCTTTATCCATTTTAAATTCCCTGATTTAGGAGTAGATGAGGGGTTAATTTTTGCAGAATCAGAATGAGCTTTGTCTATGTGTGTCACCATCTTCATAGATCGTAGTGAAATAATACTCATTTTGCCAGTAACAATAAGTTTTGAAAACAAATACAAATCACTTAAAGATGAAGAAATTTATATAATCTGTTAGTAAAAGCCATATTCCAAGAAAACTTTATTCTTTTAACAGGGAGAGAAAACCAAATTCCAGTTTGGTACCAGCTTATATTCACTGTGAAACAATAGTTATTCATTTAGCCAAAGTAACAATAAGATTTCAAATGCAGTTTAACATCTTAAGAAACTTGTACCACGCACAAAACTCTCTTCTTGGGGTCCATGTCCCACAAACATTTTTTACACCTTCTGTAAATACATCACTTGCTCAGTCAGAGGACAGCCACCTGTTAAGTTTAGACTTAACTTCTTTTTCCCTTTTCCCTTCATAGAATGTAATTTCATTTCTTATACCTTTTTACTGAAAACATATATCCTACTTTCCTTCAGCAACCATAGACTGTCCTTTATATAAGCATACCGTAGATTGGTAAACATAAATCACCCAAAACTCTTAAGTCATTTGCATTTTCTTAAAAGTACCTTCACAATGTCTGTGTTCATTAGATTAACAAATAAACATTAATACCAGATATTAATTTAATAGTGAATATTTTCCAGTTCACATGAACCTGAAATTCATTCAGTTTGATTTTTTGATCACTTAAGAATTGTATGATTTGTAACTGCTTACTTTTCTTTAGGCAGATTAAATAGAGCCCATTGACAGAATAACCTCAGCAATATTATCCAAAGACAGAGACACGCACTGAGACATATCTAAATCTGGATAGGGATCTCACAGTTTTCCGCTTGAGATTTAAAATGTCTCTTTGTAAACCCATGGTAATATCATGACAATGTATGGCAAAAACAATTAAAAAAAAAGTCTCTTTGCCCCCTTTTTCCCTTGGCTTGAAGTTTTGCTAACTTGCTCATGGCTGGAGTCTCAGGCAGAGGGGATGTGTATTTCAGGGGCATGATAAGAGTTAACTTCAGGCTTTTTCCTAGGCATGTTTCTGTTTTCTAAGGCTGGGTCAGAGCTAAAAAAAGAAGAGAGATTTTAACAAACCAGCTTTTTCCTAATTGCAATAGCAAAAAGAACCAGTTTTGCAATTTCAAGGTTTCATTTTAACCAGTTTTTTTTTCAGGTTCTAAAGAATATCATGGCCATCCAATGTAAAAAATATCATCTCTCCTTTTTGTAGCCATAGTTTTATAGATAACATTTAAATTAGAGAGTGCTCAAATTGGCTTTGATGACAGGGGCAGACTGACTGATGTTGTCCCAGCAGTGATTGTTCCTCTGGGGAGGTGGGATCTTCGTTTGATCAGAAGATTTTGGAAGAGTAAGGGAACTTGCCGAAAGAGGGGAAGCTTGGTTTCTTTCCCATTTTCTTCTCCCTCCCCCCAACCCTGCCCCCAAGAGGTAGGAGGAGTGAGAAGGGGGTTCTTTAGAATGTTAGAAGAGTTTTCCCAGGCTTTTGATTATAGGAGAAAGTCCTGGGCTTGGAAATCTGATGGAGAGGGAGAGCCAGAGGGAGTTGAGGGGATAAGATGGCAACAGAAAGACGTATGTGGCATGAGTTCCTTAGATCTGGAGTCAGACTAAGTGCCATATAGGTTTGAGCGTGAGGAATAGCAAAAGAGATCAAGTTGGAGGATTGTGTTATAATTTAGTGTGCCATTCAGAGGCCATTTTTCATATTTCCTCAGTTTGTACCAGCTCCAAATTTTGTTGCAAAAAGAATGTGAGCCTTTTCTTTCTAAGATTTTCAGGGTCAATTTTTTTCCAGGTCCTGAGAATACAGCCTAGAGGTGAATCTCAGGGAGGTTCTTGAGATGTCCTCATGTACATTGAATCGGTGATGCCATCCAACCATCTCATCCTCTGTTGCCCCCTTTTCCTCCTGCTCTCATTCTTTCCCAGCATGAGGGTCTTTTCCAATGAGTTGACTATTCACATCAGGTGACCAAAGTATTGGAGCTTCAGCATCAGTCCTTCCAATCAGGGTTGATTTCTTTTTGATAGGCTGGTTTGATCTCCTTGCTGTCCAAGGGACTCTCAAGAACCTTCTCCATCACCACAGTTTGAAAGCATCAATTCTTCAGCACTTAGCCTTCTTTATGGTCCAACTCTCACATCTGTACGTGATAATAGACCTTTGTTGGCAAAGTGATTTCTCTCTCTTTTTTTTTTTTGATATGCTGTCTAGGTTTCGCATACATTTTCTTCCAAGGAGCAAGAGTCTCTTAATTTCATGGCTGCAGTCACCATCAGCAGTGATTTTGGAGCCCAAGAAAAGAAAATGTGTCACTGTTTCCCACTTTTTCCCTATCTACTTGCCATGAAGTGATGGGACCGGATGCCATGATCTTTGTTTTTTGAATATTGAATTTTAAGCCAGCTTTTTTACTCTCTGCTTTCACCCTCATCAAGAGGCTTTTTATTTCCTCTTCACTGTCTGCCATTAGAGTGGTATCATCTGCATATCTGAGGTTGTTGATATTTCTCCTGGCAATCTTGATTCCTTCTTGTGAGTCATCCAACCCAACATTTCACATAATGTATTCTGCATAGATGTTAAATAAGCAGGGTGACAATATTTAACCTTGACATACTCCTTTCTAAATTTTGAGTCAGTCTGTTGTTCCATGTCCAATTATAACTGTTACTTCTTGTCCTGCATATAAGTTTCTCAGGAGACAGGTAAGGTGGTCTGGTATTCCCATCTCTAAGAATTTTCCACTGTTTGTTGTGATCCACACAAAAGCTTTAGTGTAGTGAGTGAAGCAGAAGTGTTGTTTTTGGAATTCTGTTACTTTTTCTGTGATCCAACAGATGTTGGCAATTTGATGATCTCTGATTCCTCTGCCTCTTAAAAATCCAGTTTGTACATCTGGAAGTTCTTGGTTCATGTACTGTTGAAGCCTAGCTTGAAGAAATTTGAGCATTACCTTGCTAGCATGTTAAATGGTTGAAATTGTACAGTAGTTTGCACATTCTTTGGCATTACCTTTATTTGGGATTAGAATGAAAATTAACCTTTTCCAGTCCTATAGCCACTGCTGAGTTTTCCAAATTTGCTGACATATTAAATGCAGCACTTTAACAGCATCATCTTTTAGGATTTGAAATGGCTCAGCTTGAATTCCATTGCCTCCACTAGCCTTTTCATAGTAATGCTTCCTAAGGCCCATTTGATTTCACACTCCAGGATATCTGGCTCTAGGTGAGTGACCACACAATCGTGGTTATCCGGATCATGAAGACCTTTCTTGTATAGTTCTTATGTGTATTCTTATCACCTCTTCTTAATTTCTTTTGCTTCTGTTAGGTCCTGTGGTTTTTGTCCTTTATTGTGCCCATTTTTGTATGAAATGTTCGCTTTGTATCTCAAGTTTTTTTTGAAGGGAACTCTAGTCTTTGCCATTCTATAGTTTTCCTCTATTTCTTTGCAACTGTTCACTCAGGAGTGTTTTCTTCTCCTTGCTATTCTCTGGAACTGTACATTCAGTTGGGTATACCTTTCCTTTCTTCTTTGCTTTTCACTTCTCTTCTTTTCCAAGCTGCTTGTTAGCCCTCCTCAGATAACCACTTTGCTTTCTTACATTTCTTTTTTCTTGGGAATGATTTTGGTCACCACCTCTTGTATGTGTTATAAGCTTCTGTCCATAGTGCGCTTCAGACACTCTGTCTACCAGATCTAATTCCTTGAAATAATCCTTTACTGTCACCTTTATTTGATGCCCCACTTGGCCCATGTATGGACACTGAGAGCCCCTAGAATCTCTCTCTTCTGACCTTTCACCATTAAACTATACACAAAGATACACCCTGCAAGGGCCATCTTCCTTTTGATTTATTCCATATTGTTCACATCCACCCCTAAACTTACAGGTGAATAACTTCATTGTTTTCTGGTTCATCCTTTCTGTTTCCTTTTGCAAAAGTTTGGAGATACATGCATATTTACTTCTTTCCCCTTTGTTAAACAAATGGGAATGGATGATTTATATGTTTTTTTGTGTATATAAATAAGTATACCCTGGAATCTACCCCACACCACCTCATAGAGATCATCCACATTCCTTTCCTACAGCTGCATAGTACTCCATATTGTGGGTGTATCATCATTTATTTAGCCAATAGCCTCGATTTGCACACTTGAGTAATTTCTACTATTTTGTAAGTATGAGTAATGCTGAGTATCCTTATGTCTGTGTATTTTCTTGTTACTGGTGTGTTTTAAGAGGAAGGCACTAGAAATGGTATTTCTGGGTCAAAGACTAAATGTTAATACAAATCTAGTTTTGTTAGATGCTGACAATTCACCTTCCATTGTGTGTTCTCACAATGTTCAAGAGTGTGTGTTAGCCCACAGCCTTGTCAACAGAGTATAAACAGC
Organism: Antilocapra americana; assembly: GCA_007570785.1. NCBI lineage: Eukaryota > Metazoa > Chordata > Mammalia > Artiodactyla > Antilocapridae > Antilocapra > Antilocapra americana. The sequence continues at coordinate 1,059,056 of ML664662.1, forward strand.
TGTATTGTGGTATAATTCACATATAATATAGTGCACCCATTTAAAATGTACAGTGGTTTTTAGTATATGCACAGATTGTGCCAGTATCACGGTAATCAATCCTAGAACACTTTCATTACACCAAAAAGGGACTCCATCCCCATGAATAGTTCCTCCCGTGTCCCCTCCCCAGAGCCCCTGGAAACCTCTCAGTGCCTTCCTGACTCTAAGGAGTTGCCTATTCTGGACATCTCATAAATATGACATTTTGGTCTGGCTTCTTTCACTTACCATTATGTTTTCAAGGTTTGTCTGTGTGGTGTGTGTCAGTATGTCATTCCTTTTTATGGTGGAACACTCATATACTAAGGGGATAGACCATATCTGTTCATCAGTTGATGAACATTTGGGTTGTTTCCAGGTTTTGGTTATCGTGAATAGTGCTGCTGTGAACATTTGTGTACAAGATTTTAAATTTTTTTCATTTTTTTATTTTTGAAAAATTTTTAATTTCAGTATGTATACTTCATTTACAATATTGTGCCAATCTCCACTGTATAGCAGAGTGACTCAGTTATACACATATAGACATTCTTTTGAAAAACTCTTTTGCATTATGTTTTATCACAGAATATTGAATCAGTTCCTTGTGCTATATAAAGAAACTTGTTCCTTATTCCTCCTATATGTAGTAGTTTACATCTGTAGTCCCAAACTTCCAGTCTTTCCCTGCGTCATTCTCCTGCCCTTTGGCAACCACAAATCTATGTCTGTGAGTCTGTTTCTGCTTGTAGATAAGTTTAATTGTGCCACATTTTAGAGTCCACATATAAGTGACATAATACGGTGTTTTTTTCTCACTTCACTCAGTATGACAATCTCTACGTCAATTCATGTTGCTGCAAATGGCATTATTTCATTCTGTTTATGGCTGAGTAATATTCCATTGCATATATGTACCGCATCTTTTTTATCCATTCATCTGTCAATGGACATTCAGGTTTCCATGCTTAGTGCTTCTATGAACATAGAGGTCCATGTATCTTTTTTAATGTTTTTTTTGTTGTGGTAAAAGTTATCACATAATATAAAACATACAGCTTTAACCACATTTAACTGTACAGTTCAGTGGCAATAAATGCATTCACACTGTGCAACTCTCAGCATCGCCCATTTCCAAAATTTTTCACCTTACTAAACTGAAAATCTGTCCCCATCAAACTAACTCCCCACCCCTAGGCCCCTGATAACTACCCATGTACTTTCTGACTTACCAGTTTAACTATTCTAGGTACCTCTTTTAAGTGGAATCATACAGTATTTGTCTGCACCTTATAAATGCTACATTTTTAAATCTAATGTGTCTTGGCCTTCCCAGGTGGTTCAGTGGTAAAGAATCGGACTGTCAATGCAGGAGATGTGGGTTTGATCCCTGGATCAGGAAGATCCCCTGGAGAAGGAAATGCAAACCCACCTCAGTATTCTTGCGTGGGAAATCCCATGAACAGAGGATCCTGGTGGGCTGCAGTCCATGGGGCTGCAAAAGAGTTGGCTGTGACTTAGTGACTAAACAACAGTGTATGTCCTACAAATAGATTGTACCTTCCTTTTCTTGCCTGTGCTGTACAATACATTCTCATTAGTTATTTATACAGAGTAGCATATATATGTCAATCCCAGTCTCCCAATTTATCCCTTCCCCCTTAGTGTCCATACATTTGTTCTCTTTGTCTGTGACTCTATTTTTGCTTTGCAAATAGGTTCATTTGTACCATGTACACAGATTCTACATATATGCATTAATAGACAATAATTGTTTTTCTCTTTTTGCCTTACTTCACTCTATGACAGACTCTAGGTCCTTCCACAGTCTCTACAAATGGCACAATTTTGTTCCTTTTTATGGGTGAGTAATATTCCATTGTGTGTGTATGTATATACCACATCTTCTTTATCTGTTCATCTGTTCATGGACGTTTAGGTTGCTTCCATGTCCTAGCTATTGGAAATAGTGCTGCAGTGAATATGGGGTTCATGTATCTTTTGAAATTACAGTTTTTTTTCTGGATAAATACCCAAGAGTGGGATGGTTGGGTCACGTGGTAGTTTTAGTTTTTTGAGGAACCCCTCTACTATTCTCTCTAGTAATTGTACAGATTTACAGTCTCACCAACAGTGCAGGAGGGTTCTCTCTTTCCACATTCTCTGAAACATTTGTTGTTTGTATATTTTTTAATGATGGCCATTCTGCTGGTGTGAGGTAGTACGTCACTGCAATTTTTTTTATTTTTTAAAGAACTTTACATTTTATTGGGAAATACTTGCAGAATGTTAACAGCCTCAGTGTATGTCACTGGCATCACTATTAGAAATCTCCATTTCATGGAGGACAGGGTGCTTCAGTGAAAGATCAGTAGGTTGGCAAACTTACAATCCTTAGAAGAAGGCCTGCAATGGGTAGCTCCTCTTCTAAAGAAATATTTGGGTTTGTACTTCTTTTATGGGGTATAGGTGGCATTGGTTTTGTGTGTATGTGTGCATGTTACATTTAAAAAGGTACTGAATGCACACTCATAGATTTGGGGATCTACTTTTGGATGCAAGTCACATAGCGCTTTAGCTCCAGAAGGGGAAAAATAATCATATTATTTTATTTTTAATTTCTTTTCAGTTAGCAGTAAATGAAGGTTTCCTATTCAACCACTTTGCTCCTCTTTCTGTGATTAGCAGGGTCCACTGTGCTACACAGAAGAGCAGTGTGCAGATAAACTCAGCACATTATGACTCAGCTCTGAATATATTTTTTTCCCTGAAATTACTCAATCAGAGGATGACAGTACCTCACTCTCATAAATACTCAATTAAATATTTTCTACAGGCAGACTGTAAGTGGAAGGTTGGAGTGGTCCCTTGAAGTCATTGTTTCTAGCCCTCGAGATTCCAGGGTAGATGTGGCCCTAAGTATCTCAGCTTATGAAAAGAGGCTCAACACCAAGATTCCTATAGCATGAAAGCATTCCAGGGTAGATGTGGCCCCAAGTATCTCAGCTTATGAAAAGAGGTTCAACCTCAAGATTCCTACTGCATGAAAGCATAATTTCACAATTTGTATGGAAATACAAAAAACCTCGTATAGCCAAAGCAATCTTGAGAAAGAAGAATGGAACTGGAGG
>ML664662.1:1082207-1120101 GCA_007570785.1 Antilocapra americana
TGATCTATCCATTGGTGTGAGTGGTGTATTAAAGTCTCCCACTATTATTGTGTTGTTGTTAATTCCCCTTTCATACTTGTTAGCATTTGCCTTACATATTGTGGTGCTCCTATGTTGGGTGCATAAATATTTATAATTGTTATTTCTTCTTCTTGGACTGATCCTTTGATCATTATGTAATGTCCATCTTTATCTCTTTTCACCGCCTTTATTTTAAAGTTTACTTTATCTGATATGAGTATTGCCACTCCTGCTTTCTTTTGGTCTTTATTTGCATGGAATATCTTTTTCCAGCCTTTAACTTTCAGTCTATATGTGTCCCTAGGTTTGAGGTGGGTCTCTTGTAGACAACATATATAGGGGTCTTGTTTCTGTATCCAATCAGCCAATCTTTGTCTTTTGGTTAGGACATTCAACCCATTTACATTTAAGGTAATTATTGATAAGTATGATCCTGTTGCCATTTATGTTATTGTTTTGGGTTCGAGATTATATACCCCATCCATGTTTCCTATCTAGGAAAGATCCTTTAGCATTCGTTGGAGGGCTGGTTTGGTGTTGCTGAATTCTCTCAGTTTCTGCTTGTCTGAAAAACTTTTGAATTGTCCTTCAAATTTGAATGAGATCCTTGCTGGGTACAGTAATCGGGGTTGTAGATTGTTTTCTTCCATGACTTTAAGAATGCTCTGCCATTCCCTTCTGGCCTGAAGCGTTTCTATTGAGAGATCAGCTGTTATCCTTATGGGATTCCCCTTGTGGGTTATTTTTTGCTTCTCCCTTGCTGCTTTTAATATTTGGTCTTTGTATTTGATATTTGTTAATTTGATTAATATGTGTCTTGGGGTGTTCCACTTGGGGTTCATTCTATTTGGGACCCTCTGTGTTTCTTGGACTTGAGTGGCTATTTTCTTCCCCAATTTAGGGAAGTTTTCAACAATTATCTCTTCAAGAATTTTTTGATGGTCTTTCTTTTTGTCTTCTTCTTCTGGGATTCCTATGATTCAAATATTGGTGCGTTTAATACTGTCCCAGAGGTCTCTAAGATTGTCCTCATTTCTTTTAATTCTTTTTTCATTATTCCTTTCTGTTTCATTTATTTCTGCCATTCTGTCTTCTACCTCACTTATCCTGTCTTCTACCTCTGTTATTCTACTGTTGGTTCCCTCCAGGGTGTTTTTGATCTCATTTATTGCATTATATATTGTATTTTGACTCTTTTTCATTTCTTCTAAGTCCTTGTTAAAGCTTACCTGCATCTTCTCGATCCTTGCCTGCAGGTTATTGAACTGCAACTCCAACTTATTTTCCAGGTTTTGAATCATTTTCACTATCATTATTCGGAAATCAGGTAGACATCCTATCTCTTCATCTTTTGTTTGGTCTGGAGGACGTTTATCCTGTTCCTTTACCTGCTGGGTGTTTCTCTGCCTTTTCATTTTGTTTATCTTGCTGTGTTATCCCTTTATTGTGGGGGTTCCTCACTATGGGAGGGGTTGGATGTGTCTTTTGTCAAAGTTTCCTGGTTGGGCTCTTAAGTGGTTCGTCCTGCTTGTTTTGGTGTCTTCTGTTTGCTGGCCTCTTCAGTGTCTATTCAGCGCTCTGGGGTTTGCCCCGCTCCTGGCGAGTGCGCTTTCCCCGTCCCCTCTGCTCAGGCTCTGGGTCTCTCGCCCGGCGAGGTTGGGGGCTGCGGTTTCTCCCCTCCCCCGGCCCAGCCGCTCAGTTTTCTCAGCGTGCAGCTGGGCGCGTCTTCTCAGGTGTGAGAAGCGCCGAACTCTGGCATTGACTGTCCAGAGTCCCCAGAGGTCTTGGCTAGCACCCAATTCTGCCTGCGGTTTGGGGGCAGAAGCCTCGCCAGGGCGCTCTCTGGCGGGGGCTGGGCCCGTCCGTAGCTCGCAGCCGCCCAGCTCCACCCCGCTGTCTCGCGCAGCGGACTGAGTCCTCGCTGCCCTTTGTTCTGTTCGTGAGCCTGGCTGGGGGTCTTCCTCTGGAAGGCTACGCGTGAGCCTGGCAGGGGGGTCTTCCTCGGGAAGGCTACCCAGCGGTCTATCTCTCGTTAGCACCCTCGGTTAGGACCCTCAGTCTGCCCCAGGCGTTCAATCTCAGTCCTCCCCCTAAGCTCGTGGCCCGGCCCGCCCTGAGCAGTCCACTGGCTCGTGGGGAATGGGGCGCCCGGGCCGCCGCTCCACTGAAGTTTGCGGTTAGAGACGTTCTCTAAGGGGCTTAACTATTTATCGGCTTCTACTCCCGGCTATTTTGCTCTCTGAGATTCGCCTCAGATCCCTCAGATCCGCCAGGGAGAATGTTTCCTGACGTTCGAAAACCTTTATCTCTTTCGAGACTCCCCTTCCGAGATGAATCTCCGTCCCTGCCTCTTTGCCTCTCTTTTTACTTTTTTTTTTTTTGGTCCTACCTTCTTTCATAGGCAATGGGCTGTCTTTCTAGATGCCTGAAGTCCTCTGCCAGCATTCAGATGTTGTTTTATGGAGTTTGTTTGGTATTTAAATGTTCCTTTGGTGTATTTGTTGGGGTGAGTGTGGACTCCCCATCCTATTCCTCTGCCATCTTAGTTCCCCCTCCTCTGTTTAGGTTTTTACAATGTAAAATAAATGTAGTATTGAAATGAGACAAATTTTGAATCATTAACTTTATTTGTCACTCTTTATAGACATTGGTCCACTTCCACATAAAAAGTAGGGAGTATCTACTTCCACTTAACATTCTATATAGAACAATTTTGTACCATAAACCAGAGTAACTTACACAAGGGGAAAAATGACCGAAATCATGCTCCAAGATGTCCCCCAAATGTTTTTGTGTATATGATTACAAGTGTCTTTTAACTCCACAAAGCTAGTTCCTTCTTAGATTAATGTAGTATGTTTAATACTCACACTTAACCATTCAGCTCACCAAGCTTTCAGAAGAGATTTAAAAAAACAGCTATCATGTGTCAATCAGATGCAATTGAAAATGTGACTGACTGTGTAAGCACATTCGTAGTTAATAGCTGCTTGAAGTTAAAAACCTTTTCTTGTTTCAGAGATATTTACATTGAGACATTTACAAATGGTTCATAGTATATAACAGCCCAAATGTCACTTTTAACCTGTCCTGTGTAAGGAAGTTAAACATTCGAATTCAGTGCATTTTCCCAACATAAGTAACAAACTCTTCTAAATGTTTTACATTTATTACAGTGTATGTTTCCAAATAGTAAATGGAATGAAATTAAATAGTTATATCATTGTATTTAAACATATTATGGAATCTATATCACACAACTCACATCAATACTATATAATTCACTCTAAAAGAACATCACAGGCACACACAAAAGAGAACAAAATTGATTTTTTATGAAGTGTACTATCTAATTTAAACCTAACACTAAAAGATTTATTTTAATGAAACAGCCAATTTTTAAAACCTCTTTCTTTCCAAGTTTGGCATAAGGAAAGTTCAATCCATTCGAATCTTCTGGTTTGTCATCCTATAAATGATGCTATCATATCCAGGATCCATGTTCCAAATATTGTAACAGGTGACAATCAGAGTCAAGGCCAAGCCGATCATTATCCAAAGTACCAGGTTGAAAACCACTGGATAGTCAAAATTGTATTTATATGCAAGGTTATAGGGAGTTGAGGGGTCCTTCTACAATAAAAGAAAATCAAGACGGAAGAATATTAAGTTAGGAAATTATCACAATTTGATAGCTGTGATTCATTTATCTAACAAACATACCAAGTGGCATAAGAGCTACATATATCAGGAACTAAGAAGGAGGAGCCTTCATGGAGAAGATAAACACTCTGTTGGTGGAAGCAGAAAGTGGCTCAACTGCTTGAGAAAATTTGGCAATACCAATAAAGTTGATGGTGTGCATATATGGTGATCAAGCCAGTTCATCTCTAGGGTACACTTGTATATGTGTAGTGAGACATGTACAAGGATGTCTATCACAGAATGGATAAGTGGCACATCCGTGCAATTGAACATATAGCAGTAAAATGACCTCAACTACTCTTATCAGCATGCATGACTTTTAAATACTGAGCCTTTGCTCAGAGGAAAAAACACATAGTAGGATTCCAAACAACATTGTTTAAGCCTAAATGAAGTGAAAAGTGTTAGTCACTCAGTTGTGTCTGACTCTGCGACCCCATGGACTGTAGCCCACCAGGCTCCTCTATTTCCCAGGCAAGAATACTGGAGTGGGCTGCCATTTCCTTCTCCAGAGGATCTTCCTAACACAGGTCTCCTGCATTGCAGGCAGATTCTTTACCATCTGAGCTACCAGGGAAGCCCTTAAGGATAAATACATGTGTATTAAAACTGTAAAGAAAAGCCAAGGAATGGTTAACATAATATCCGAGAGAGCAGTTTCCTCTAGGTGGGGAAGGTAGAGGAATAAGACAAGAGGGAGCTTCAAAGGAACAGGTATTACCTTCAGCTTTAGAGTGTTACATGTTAAAAATTCTTTAACTAGTATTACATATTACACACTTTTGTATTCTGTGTGTGGAGGGTGTATCCTGCCAGGGAGGTTTTACATTCATTTCTGCTGGGTGGGGGCCACCCCTCGTACCAGCTTAGGACAAGGGTTTGTGTTAATTTCTTGGCCTGAGGCTTCCCTAGGAGACATTCCACCACCCCCAACACATACCCTGCCTGCACAGCACCCAAGTGGCCTTTCTGTCTCCCTTTGCTGGTGTGTGCTAATGTCACTCCAGTCATGTCCTACTCTTTGCAACCCTATGGACTGTAGCCTGCCAGGCTCCTCTGTCCGTAGGATTCTCCAGGTAAGAAGACAGGAGTGGGTTGCCATGCCCTCCTCCAGGGGATCTTCCTGACCCACAGTTTGAACCAGTGTCTTTTATGTCTCCTGCATTGGCAGGCAGGTTCTTTACCATTAACACCACCTGGAAGCCCCCCTTTGCTGGTAGGTAGGCTATTTTCTAATCTACCCTCTCACTCTGGGCGTGGCCCTTTTGGCATCCCAGCTACACAAGGAAGTCTCAGTTCTAACTCCCGACAGAGAGCCAGTCCCTTGGTAACCCAACTGGCAATGTCCTCAGGATAGCCTGGTTACTACACAGTTCTCCAGTTCCCTTTACTTTTTTGAGAGTTAAACTATGCACTCAAAAGGGTAAATTTTTTTTAATCAGCCATTATCTAGATGCTCTGTAGTGGGAAAATTTTTTGGTTTGTCTAGCCTGGTGTGCTGTTTTAAACAAAGGTTCTTCCACTCCTATTTAGGATGAAACAATCCCAAACCAGCCACGTCCAGATTGTCTTGAGCACACATTACCTTTGAGCATCTTACTCTTCAGTCCTGTTGGGCCCAAAGGAGAGTGTCCATAAAAGACAGATCTGACTGCTCTGAGAGATAAAGCCAGCTGTAAATAATGTTCTTGGCCACACGATGCTTTGGCTGTATGCATATACACTTATTTTACTAGGGCTGGCTCCCTTGCCTATGATCCTCTAAATGCTTAAAAATCAAAGTAAGATCCAGGCCAAAAATCTGTAGAATTATAGAGAGTATACGTAGCAGGAAAATGAGAGACTATACCACAAAGACAGTGTGCCTCTGAGAAAAGCAGATTCCACAAGTTGGGAGCACCACACTCCTCCTGCATGTTCATGTCTGACATCTCCTTGTGATACCTGTATTTGAATTATCTCACCAGTTCTGACAGATTTGCTTTTACCCCTAACAAAGTATGTTATCTGATTACAACCCTGAAGAACTGAGCATCACTTACAAAACACAATACCTCCATGAATAAGAAACCTATGTTTTAATCATTTTTCTGATTTACTGACTGCTCATGCATACTGCCCACAGGTGGTACAAGATTTGGTGGGGTTTTTAAGAGTTCATTTTACAATTTTAAAGCATGATCCAAAAATGTACTCACCGCTTGTTTTGTCTCAAGGATACTCCTCGTCTTCCTTACAAGGGATGTGTCGAATGATCTGACAGTCACTAACTCTACCACTGCATTCCCACCATAGAGATTGTACATGTCATCTGCAAACTGAAGCATTATCAGCATTATTAAGAATCTCAAAACACATACTAAAATTTTGTAAAGCTTCGGTGCACCTACAAGAACAAACACAATTACCTATTGGCTCATGACATGCAGTCTTAAAAAAGGCAAGTCTTCAAGGTTTTGATTACATTAAAATATTCAGAAAAGTGTTAAGATTCAGCTCAAATACTCAAGAGTAAGAAAGAAGTAGTCACCGAATTTGTTGGTGTATAAATTGGGAGCAGGAAAGTAGAAAAGGAAAAGGAAATCTTTCTAAGTGGTCTCTGGTTAATCACACCTACAAAGGTTTTAACTGAAGCCTCACTGAAGGGTTGCAGGTGAATAACTTCAAGGGCAGAGGAAAAGTAGCATTTACTAGTATCTACTACATGCGCTGTGCCAAGTGTTGTTCTTTGATCATTCCATTGCATTTAACGGGGACAGTGTTTCAGGGAAGATGAAAGTCCTGGCAATGGATGGGGGTACAGCTGCACAATAATGTGAATGTTTTTAGTGCCACAGAACTGTACACTTACAAACAGTTAAATGGTAAATTTTACGTTAGCTATATTTTACCATGATGAAAAGAAAAAAGTGCTGTGCTAGAGTTAGCAATCATTTCCTATGCTGCCTCTGCCAGGATTAGAAAGAGAGAGATCTCTGGTAATTCTCTCTTGGTCCAGTGGTTAAGATTCAGCTCACTGCCAGGGCCCAGGTTCAGTCTCTGGTGGGGGAACTAAGATCCTGCAAGCTGTGCTGCACAGCTCAAAAAAGGAAAGAGACATTGACATCCCACTATATACCTGTGACCTACCTACTCCATCCTCAGCCCTCAAAGGTGAGTAAAAGACTTCAGTCATATTTCACTAGCAGATTTTCCCATTAGGAAGCAAAAAGTCAAATGGGCATACTCTTAACTGCTCACACCCCATTGATGGTTTACCTTTTGCAGAGCATCAACAAGGATCTTAGAGGCATCTCTAAATTGTTCAGAGTCTTCCCCATAATGTTTCCCAATTTCATCCAGGCCTGCTAGCTCCAGTGAGTATAAATCAGGAGAATGATCCTTGGCTAGATGCTTATGTCGAGACAACTTAGGAGAACAAACAAAAGGAAGTGGATAAAGTAATGTCAAACACAGCCAGTTGGAGTTTTACACCTAAAAGTTATAACATAGGCACCCAAGTGTACCACAGTATGGGCTTCCCAGGTTGCTCAGTGGTAAAGATCCACCTGCCAATGCAAGAGATGTAGGTTCGACTCCTGGGTGGGGAAGATCCCCCAGAAGAGGAAATGGCAACCCACTCCAGTATTCTTGCTGGAGAATCCCATGGACAGAGGAGCCTGGTGGGCTACAGTCCATGGGGTCACAAAGAGGCAGACAGGACTGAGTGAGCGAGCATGCATGCACGTACCACAATATACAAGTCTGGGAGGGTGGCAAATGGAACTGGTTAAAATGGGAGTTTCTGAAATCCAACACAGATCTTAGTTGTTAGAAGCAATTATAATAAAACTTGTTTTAAAATTTCTTAAAAACCTCAGATACGGGCCAGGGTATGAGAGAACAGGTAGTTGGACCAGTCTGATCCTAGAGAGACGAGCCATCAGTGCTCACCTCCCACACCACTAGCACTACACTTCACATTCCTCAAACCAACCTCACTGAAAGTTTGGGCAACAACTCTAGAAGACAGCACACAGGTTAAGTTTTCCTATTTCATCATAGGATTTAAAAAAAATCATCCCTCCCTCCCAAAAGAACATATTACAGGCATATTATTCCCTTCCTGACTTGGTTGACAGCACTGTTAGTCAAACTGTGTTTTCTATTGAGGTCTATTTTAGACCCAAAGATAAAGATACCGTGATAAGTGTTAATATCTGAGAAGAAATCAACAGGTCGGGACTATAGCCAGGGTGGCCTTACTCCTAGGCCTGTGTACTTGGAATCTCTCTCCTAAAAGTAAAAATGCGGAGTAATGTTTTAACATGAGATGAGTTCAAAATCCCCAGCACCACCACTAATTTCTCAACTTCCATGGAATCATAAATCTAAGGCATATGTAAACTTTTTGATTGGTTTCATTACCATTCAAGGAATCTCTAGAAATGTCTTCTGAAGCCAGAATAAAGGGTACTGACAAATGAGAGTAGCCTACTTACCAAACTTGAAATATCACGTAGCACTTGCAGTTCAGAAAGAAAAAGGAGATCAACCTGGAGAGAGCAGAAAGAAATGAGCATTATCTTAAGTATGCATCCAAGATCTGTATTTGCCATCTATCAATATCAAGTAAGGCACAGGGTGTTACAGACATTAAACACATGAGTGAATTTATGCAACTGTCCTCCATTTGCTAGATTCATTTCAATTGAAAATGCTTATAGAATAATACTTCCTTACAAAATGGTGATAAGTTTTTCTCTAGCACAGCAACTACCTCTCAATAACTTCATTTTTTATAAAGCCATGATAAAGCATCCAAACTCTAAAGTGGTTTTCCCTCAGGGCATCAGAGGGACTGCAATGAGGTCTTGCCAATAGCCTCATTTGCTCACATCCCTTGAAGAATAAAAAGTGATAGTCCTGGTCATCCAGAGTAGGTGAAGGGAGGCTACCACAAGGTGGCATGCAGTGTGGTTAAGAGGGTGCATGAACAGGTGAATAGGTGGTAAAGCATACAGGAGTCAAAGGAAGGGTAGCACCCTACACTGGACAGTTGACAATGAATAGAAAAATGAGGCCACACACCAGAACAGGCAGTGAATAACAGCTCCCACATTACCAGATCTACCCAGTTCCACCCACTACCAAAGTAGTTACTGTGATTTCTGGCCTGTCAGGATTAACTGGTGGCAACCCTTGCGCTAGTATGTCATACTACTTACTATAGCTCAGCTCACAAAAAGAGTCAGTTCATGAGAATCATTTTTTAAAACTTACACTAAAGGAAAAAAAGAATCTACTCCAGCAGGAAACTTATAAAACTTTTCATTTTCTAAAATTTCAAGTTTGCTCTTAAGTCAGAAGCATGAGAAATTAGTAATATTCATTTATTCATTCAATGACTAAATGACACCACACATTCAATGACACCACTTACTTCATTGTTCCTACTCAGAGAATTGAGGGGAAGTGAAGTGAGAACAGAGTTTTCTTGAAACAGTCGATTACGGAGCTGCCTGAGCGTTACTGAGAGATCTTCAAAGACTGAGTTTGCCTTCCCCACCATGTATACTCTCTGGAAGAAGAATCCAAAATTGTATTACATTCTGCAGATTAATTCCAATATACTAAGGTCTGTCAGCATTTTTCTTAAAGTTCATTTTAAAATTTCATTAAATAATGAGAGCTTATTTTTCAAGGCATTTAAAATAAAAACTATCACAACTTACTTCCTCACTGGGAGCCAACTGCAAAACCACAGGAGTTTCTTCAGAAAATAAGGAGTGAATGGAATTTGCCACACTGTCAAGACTAAAAGGCACTGCCTGAAATTTAAGAGTGAGACCTTAATTATTATCTGAACTCAAGTAGGAAGAAAAATCTTTTAAATAGTATTAAAAAGAGTGCCTTAAAAAAAAAAGTACCAGCATTTTCTATGGAAATTCAAAAGACTCAAATCATATCCAAATACAAAGAACCTGTTTTGAGGATGCTGAAGATTAAACAGCCCCCTAGTGGGCCAATGAGTTTGTGTCTCCAAATGTGCTTAAATAAGAAAAAACTTGCAAAATTAAGGACAAAACACTATCTTGTGCAAAGCATCACTTTCAGGTGGTCATGCGTGTGCTCAGCCTCTCAGTTGAGTCCAATTCTTGGTGACCCCATGGACTGTAGCCCACCAGGCTCCTCTGTCCATGGAATTCTCCCGGCAAGAATACTGGGGTAGGTTGCCATTCCCTCCTCCGGGGGATCCTTCTGACCCAGGGATTGAACCCATGTCTCTGGCATCTCCTGCACTGGCAGGCAGGTTCAGTTGGTCATTCAGGTATTTTTTAGCAGGAACACATTTGGTTTCAATATTGATAAAGTGTGCCACAATGAATGTATATTCTGCAATAATTTATTAACTTACATTTAAGAGGTGAAGAGAATTTGAAGACTTGAATCTGATAGAAAGAAACAGCTCATTTTTCATTTCAAAACTTTAAAAACATTTAAGGGATGGGGGAGGGAGGTTCAAAAGGGAGGGGACATCTATCTATGATTGATTCATGTTGATATAGAAACCAACACAACATTGTAAAGCAATTATTCTCCAATTAAAAATAAATAAAAATTTAAAAATAATTTTTAAAAAAGGAAAAAATGTTTAATAAGGTATAGGGTTTAGTCTTCAGATAGACTGAAGATTCTTAGGCAAGGGACAAAGTATGTCACAAGAAATGTGAATGTGAAATTTATCTTGGAACCTCATGGTACTAATAAACTGAAATTGCCAACTGTGATAAAATGTACTTTTCCCCCTGAATGTCTTGTTAAAGTGTAACATACATATGGGGCTTCCCAGGTGGCTCAGTGCTAAAGAATCTGCCTACCAATGTAGGAGACACAGGGTTTGATCCCTGGGTTGGGAAGATTCCCCTGGAGAAAAAAATGGTAGCCCACTCCAGTATTCTTGCCTAGAAAATTCCCATGGACAGAGGAGACTTGTGGGCTACAGTCCCATGGGGTCACAAAGAGTTGGACACAACTGGTCACGCACACACACAACATACATACAATATGGTACATAAATCTTGGCTTAACAGTTCAGGGAATATTTATAAATGGATATTCATATAGCCCCACCTGATCAAAATAAAACATCAGCCTCTCTACCCACTCCCTTCACCCCCAAGGGTAATCAAAATTCTGACTTCTATTTCCATAGACCTGTTTGTGCCCTATTATTTTTTAAAAGAAATAATGGTAATTTTTTCCCTCAAAAAGTATTTTACTCTCATCATTATTAAAACAAGCAATATAGTAGCAATGTTTTCATTTTAATGGAGATTTCTCAGTGATTTTTTTCAGTAGTTTCTTTTACTATTAAAAGGTTTATGTTTATAAGTAGCACGTTAATGTGGGCCAGGCAGAAATAAATGTGTTTAGTAACTGTGAAGTGAAATTAATTTTTTTCTCTTAGTCAATGCATATCAACTCTTCCCCAGATTCTCTTAAGATAAATTAATGAGTAACTGAAGAAGGGGAAGAAAGTTCCAATTTGCAAAAGCATCCTTTTTAAATAAGCATCCCGAGTCAGCCACAAACATGCTCCTATTGCAATCCCACAGTCAACTTCCTTGGGCTTTGGAAGGACATGTGACACAAATTCTCCAGCCTCATTTCACCTCAGTGGCATTCATGGCAGGAAAGTTGAAGATTAAAGGTGACATGTCCCTAGCAATCATACTGGAGAAGCTACTGAGTCAGGTGAACGCCAAACTGGGAAGGAAAAAAGGATACAGACCCACTAAACTGGAAAAGGAAAAAAAGCTCATGCTTAAAACTACATTATAAGGATAGGCACATGTTTGTCCTAGAGAAAATAGAAATTCTGTAACTACAGGACTTGAAACTAATGATAACAGCTAGCTAATCAAATAGAAGCTTCATTAAGTGGAATTCTAAACCTTTTGTTTGTTTGTTTTGGGGTGGATTTTTCCCTTAGAGGCAGTTAGTCAGGGTCAAGCAATAACATGAGCTCTTTTCACGGTTTCTACTCATGTAAAATGAGGCTACTCTTTTTAAAATGTTTAATTTCAGATTGTAGGCTAATGAAAATCTGAAGGGCATTTTGGATTATTAAAGAGATCTTCTACAGTGATTTTCACAGAAAATCAGACAGCAAGCTACTTAATAATCTTTGTAAAGACTAAGAAAAATGTTCTAATACATCTTTCATTTTTATTGTTCCCTTCCATTTACTCTGAAATTCTTCTGATTTCTTTAGCTCATTAATTTCCAATCTTTGAAATTATCTAACATGTGCATTTAAGGTTATAAATTTCCTTCTTATCACTTTAGCTGTACCCCACAATTTAAATGTATGGTACATTTTCAGTTTCAAATGACTTCAAAATCTCTGCTGTAGTTTTCTCAACCCATGAATTATTTAGGACCGTGTCTGTTCCAGTATCTTTTCTTATTGACTTTTAAAAAATGTATACACATGCCACTTAAGAGACCAGTAGTTCTATAAGATTTTTTATGAAAATAAGTTTGCCCATTTCCTATTCCTCTGAGGTACTCACTTTCTTTCCTCCATCTTTTTTCCTCATTTTGTTAATTTTTTTCAGTTTTACTGAGATAATTGACATACATCACTGTATAAGTTTAAGGTGGATGACATAATCATTGTGAAATTATTACCACAGTAATAATTATCATCATACAGATACCAAAAATAGAGAAAACAAAAATGAAATTTTTTTCCTTGTGATGAGAACTTAGAATTTACTCTCTTGACAACTTTCATATGTATCACACAGCAGTGTTAACTACACTCATCATGCAACATTACCTCCTTTGTACCTACTTGTAGCATTCACTTTCAAATCCTTTGTTTCCTTTTCTTTTTACCACCATCTCTAAATAATGTGTTTATATTGCTACATCTTGAGTGTTCAATTTTAGGCATTACCTATTTACTGCCCAGAGTTGGACAGTGAAAAAGGCTGAGTACCAAAGAATTGATGCTTTTGAACTGTGGTGTTGGAGAAAACTCTTGAGGGTCTCTTGGACTGCAAGGAGATCCAACCAGTCCATTCTAAAGGAGATCAGTCCTGAATATTCATTGGAAGGACTGATGTTGAAGCTGAAACTCCAATAATTTGGCCACCTGATGTGAAGAACCGACTCATTTGAAAAGACCCTGATGCTGGAAAGGATTTGGAGCAGGAGGAGAAGGGGAAGACAGAGGATAACATCACCGACTCGATGGCCATGGGTTTGGGTGGATTCCTGGAGATGGTAATGGACAGGGAGGCCTGGTGTGCTGCGGTTCATGGGGTCGCAGAGTCGGACATGACTGAGCGACTGAACTGATACTGATAGAAGATGAGGATTTAGCTCTCCCACATCACCAATCAGAGCCCTATCTCCTTACATGCAGTTTCTCTCTCTGCACCTTCCCAATAGTTATATCATAAATCATTTTATTATGTGTACTTAAACAGTATTCTCAGCCTAGCTTCATACTGTGCAATTACTGTTTTTCCCTTCTTGCACTTCTAATCCCCAGTGGCAATGATGAGGAATCTGCTACCATTTTACTCTCATTCCATTGTCATGACAGTATCTTTTCTCTCTGGTAAGACTGTCAATGGGTCTTCAATTTCATTCATATTTAGGTGTTGATTTGACTTTAGCCTACCTCAGTGTGTTCTAAACCCAAGGACTCATATCTTGTTTGTTTCTATCATTTGCAGTCATTTTTTAAAGATATCATTTTTTTTCAGATTTAACTGCATTGTGGTCAGACAAGGTGGTTTATATAATACTGACAGTATCTGCTGAATTTTGCCTTGTGGCCTAGTACATGGTCATTTTTTTGGTAAACATGTCATGTGCTTGGAGATAATGTATACTGGACCACAGGAAAAGTCTGAAAAAAATCCCCCCTCCCAAATCAGCATTATATATACCAGTGTTACAATGCAATGAAATTAGAAACTGAATAATTAAAAATTATCATGAAAGAACCCACATGTTACACTTCTAAATAACTCATGGGTTAAAGATATCAACATAAATTACAAAGTATTTTTAAGTGGAAATGAAAGTACTACATCTCAAAAATACTTTTAACTGCCTCTAGTTTCTAGCCCTTTCTTTAACTTTCTCACAATGTATGTATGTATTTTCAAGTCTCTTTTTGAGACTGGTTTATTATTTGTAGTTCTAGGGGGATGAATTCTGTTTGTTGGACCTGCTGACTTTCTCATGGCATTTTTTCTCCCTTCAAGTGTTTGGTAAATTCAACTCTTCAGTTCTTCTTCTTTTTTCTTTTTTTACCAAAGCAGCCCTGGATTGTGGACATATCTGTGTGGAGTGGATTGTGTGAATTTGAAACAGATAACTGCATAGTATAAGCCCATAGTTTAGATTTCTCATGGGGGCTCTTTGGGTTCCACAGCTAAGGGTGGCAAGCCAGCTCCTATTAGGTAGCCCTGGGGCAGCTGGGGGTTCCTTAGCATTTTTATAGCCCCTGGCTTTCTGTAAGGAACACAATTTCACCTTCAGCTCCTGCTCATCACTGTGGCTTCTACATTTTCTATTCATATCTGGCACCTGTGTGTATCCCTTTCTTGCTTTCAATTTTATTTATTTATTTATTTATTTTGGCTCTTTTTAAAATTTTTTTTATTGGTTTTGCCATACAATGACATGATATCACCATGGGTGTACATATGTTCCCCCTCCAGAACCCCCCTCCCTCCTCCCTCCCCCCGGGAAATCTTGGTGCAGCAGCCCCGAGCAACAATCCTGGGCTGGTGATTGATTTCACATATGATACTTAACATGTTTCAATGCCATTCTCCCAAATCATCCCACCCCTGCCCTCATCCACAGAGTCCACGGGTCTGTTCTATACGCCTGCGTTCCTTTTGCTATCTTGCATGCAGGGTTCTCGTTACCATCTTTCTAAATTCCATATATATGCGTTAGTATACTGTACTGTTGTTTTTCCTTCATGTAAAGATGTTGGCTGACTTCCATCTGCTTACAGTGGAAGGAGGGCCTTTCACAACAGTTCAGTCAGCCATACTGCCTGAAAAGCCAGTAAAGGAATAAGTGAGCCAGCAAAACTGCCCCCAATCTTTTTCTTACCAAAAGAAATGATAAAATTCTGAAGGGAAGGTGATGAAATAATGCCCAAGAATATGTCAACAGGTTACAGCCTCAATTGGTTTCTCTTTTTCAATCCT
The DNA here is from genome assembly GCA_007570785.1 of Antilocapra americana. Lineage (NCBI taxonomy): Eukaryota > Metazoa > Chordata > Mammalia > Artiodactyla > Antilocapridae > Antilocapra > Antilocapra americana. Next base: position 1,097,168 of record ML664662.1, read on the forward strand.
CTGACTATTCTCAGAGCAGGGCAACTTCTTGACCTTTTACCTTAGAAAGTAATCTTATGCATAGCAAGCAGCCAAGTTTCAATCAACTTGCAACCATCATATAATTTAAAAACAACTGCATTTTCCTTATCAGGGCATTAAAAGAATAGACGAGTGCTTAGCACGCAATCCATAACAACTGTGGACAAGACAAAATTGTAAATGCAGTCCTTTAATTCTTTATAGTAAATACTCACATTCTCCAAAGGGTACGAAATGACGCTGCCTGGGGGTAGAGCAAGCTTGTCCACACCTTTCACCATCACCATAACAGTAGCCCGAGGACGGTGGAATAGGTTACCTACTGCAAGGCCAGGCCAAGAAAGGTCCTGCACATTGAAAAGCATAAAACTGTGCTTAATTATCAATTCAGGAAACCATTTCCCAGTAACATATGACAAGTAGAATTAAGGGGTTCTGGGACGATACCAGCAATGAAAACTCACAGGGACAGCAAATGTCTTATTTAAGGCAGTAGCTGCAATCTCCTAATTGAGGATGCTGAGTTCTACCTTCTTCATTTTAGACTTGAAACAGTAAAGTCTAATAATAAATCATCTCAAACCTTCTGTGGAAAAAAGCAGGCAAGTGAACAAAATGTATGTACTGTCTAAATTCCAGATTATGAAATACTTTCTCCTCCATGTAACTGTAGACATTTTCTTCCACATCAGCCTTTGCCCTTATTTACTACAATATCACGTTTCTCTTTCACAGTGACACAGCAAGATTACCATTACAACATTCGCTTTAAGCACTTTCTAAATAAATTTCCTGCTGAAAGTGACTTGTAGTTTATTGATAATTACTTCTAAAGATTATTTTGACAGCCATTTGTAGTCAAAATTAAGTTTGTAAAGAACAAGGTACAAATTTCATACTTAAATGTAAACAACCAGTCATGCAAGGAGCTCCACCCAGAGGCCCAACCTAGAGGCAGTTCCTGTGCACAGCTTCTGGTTTCAAGGGCACTCAGCACCTAGGAAGAACATTCCTCTGACTGACTGATGATGTCTAGAGACCACCTCAAAAGCATCAAACCTTAAAGTGGGAGAAGACAGGGAGATAAAACAAACTCCATCTCCTTTCTTCTAGCCCTGAGCTTTAAGCTCTCTCATGTTGCTCTCCACAACAATCACACGTAAGCAGTCGGTTACTACAACAGGTTATGACTACTGACCACATTATTTTCCTAAACTCAGGTAAGATGCACATACATTGCATCATTCATAATAAATCCCAATGGGCTAAATGCTTGTGTCCCTTCAGAACTCATGTTGAAATCCTAACCCCCCAATGTGATGGTATTAGGAGGACAGGCCTGAGGGAAGGAACTAGGTCATCAGGATGGAATCCTTATAAATGGGATTAGACCCCTTATAAGAGAGACTCCAGAGGGCTCTCTCTACCACATACAATAAGAAGTTGGCACTCTACAACCTGGAGAGGACCTTCACCATGCTGGCACCCTGATCTTGGACTTCTAGTCCCTAGAACTGTAAGAAATAAGTCTTGTTGTTTATAAAACACCCAGTCTGTGGTACTTTGTAATGGCAGCCTTGACTAAGACACAAATCTATCATGTGTACTGGAAAAAAAAAACCCAATAAATTTATACATCCTATTAACAGTAGGACAGATGCATTCTCCAATATAACAAAGGACATCACTACTATGAATAAATGATTACATGGTTAATGTTTTATAATGATTTGCTTTCATAACCAAGCTTGGAACACTTACCTAAAATCTCCCTGACTACAAATAAATCTTTTACTTTTGTAATCTGTACCTTTGTTTGCCTGTTGCTTTCTTGGTCTATTAACAGAAATCAACAAAAATGCTTTCAGAAGGAGCTCCAGATATTTTTTTAAAATACACATACCTCTTTCACAGAGAAGCCCATGGACAATGCAGCCACGTCTGGGATTCGCTCTCCTGGAATAGGCCAATTTCCATTCCGGAAAACAACAGATCCTGGTGATCTTAATATACTGAATTCATTCCCTAAGACACCTGAAAAGAAAACATTAATAATCAGCATCACAAAATTTCTGCAATCACACTGAAAAATTTTAAATACACACTTTCCCATTCTCCGTTGACTTAGCATACTAAATGTTGACTGGACAAAATGCTGAATCCTAAACATCAACAAATTCTTTTAGAAAGTATCACTGTAAGAATTTAAGTCCATACCTTCTGCTATAACAAAGTTACAGCAATGAAACAGAATTCTCATAATGATGTAGATGCCTTCCTGCAGATGGCCCCTTACACGGGCATGTGACAATTTGGCAAGAATTATAAATCAGTAGCATTTCTCCAGATTTTCAAGAACAAAACCCCAAACCCTGACCCAGACTAGAAAGGAAGAAAATAAACTTGAAATCTCTAAGTTATTTCTACCCCCAATTCTCTCTTTAAAATGCAAATTAAAAACAAATTTCTAGTATATCACTCTGAAATTTCAGGCGGTTAGTCTGTCTTAGGATAGATCCTAGCTTTTCCTTATCTCCCACAGGCAAAGCTAGTGAAATGAGAACTGTCAAATGGGGGGGTGGGTACACATTACCAGTTAGAAGGTATAATACTTCAGACTTTAGAAATAAAGTCCAGGACATAGTATTTCCAACGGACACATCAAGAGGCTAAGAAAAAGTAGATTCCTGTGCCAAGAAACTGCTGCTTCATGCAGGCATTGCCACGATATCTGAAAGGTCACCCATCCTCTATCTGAACACAACTAGTGAACGGAGACGCCACCTCAACTTACAAACCCTACGTTTGCCAGTAATCATCTCCATAGTCCCAACATTCTAATCCTTTACAAAGTGTAAGAAGTTGGCTTCCCAACTTGGAACAGACCCTGTACCAGAAGTTATGTGGCCTTATGGTTGGGGGCATAAAAAGCTGGCCCTGTACAGTACGAATCCCATGAGGGCAGGGGTTTCGGTTTGTCTTGTTGACACAATATCCCCAGGGTTGAGAACAGTGCCTGGCACAATGGTGCTCCATAAATACTTGTCGAGTGAGTGAATGAATGAAGCTACATCTTGCATTAGCCCCTTTCCCTCTCAACTGGCTCCTTTATTTGAGCACACAAAAATACTTGTAGGGTGCTCCCATTCTAAAATCCAAACCACAGAAACTCTCCCTTCGGTCCTACCAGCTCCCTCCTGCCTCTGCTTCCCTTCAGATGAAGAACCACCTTGGAAGACTAGTCAGCCACCACCTGGCTCCTCTGCTTCTTTATCTCCTATATGCTACCTAACTCACTGCTTCTGACCCCACCACGCTACTGAAATGACTCACCAAATCTCAGAGACAGTTTGCAACCCTCAATTTGTGTAACTTCCCAAAGTGGCTGATTCTGGCAACTCTGTCCTTGAAACTCCTGCCCTGGTCTCCCTAAGCCCAGGCCCCTGGTTTTCCTCCCAGTCCCTCTGGCTGCCTTTTTCCTCAGTTTCTTCCCCTTTCCCTCCTTTAAAGCAGCGCCATGCAAACTTTTTAGATTTCAACCCTTTCAGTATGAAGCTTGGAAGTATTCCTAATATAGTATACATTCGCAAACTATAATGTAACAATGGATTCACAATGTATTACAAAGCACACAAAATCAAGCACACTCTTACTTTGGAGATCTGCAGCTCCATTCTTGACCCCGACTGCTTCCTGTTCTATGTTGGCTTCCCCCGTGCCTGAGCCCATCTACTCCCTAAGGCTCCAAACACCAAAAAACACACTCACCATGCCCAGATTTTTATTTTCAGCCTAGATTCCCCTTAAGCCTTCTGCCTAGTTATCCAGCAGTCTGCTGAGCATTTCCTTCCAAGTTCCATGGGTGCTTCAAACGCAACAGGTTCAGAACTGAACTTGCCATTTTTCCACACACGCCTCCTGTATTCTCTGTATCAAAGGATGATGCCACCTTCCACCCAACTGCTTGAATTAATCATCTTTAAACCATTCCTCAACACCACAGCTCATCAACCTCTGACTTCTTATCTCCTGATCCCTTTCCCCTCCATGTCCAGGGCCCTCCTCAGGCCCTCCTGAGGCTAGACAGAACAGGCCTCCTTGTGACCCGTCATGCCACTCTCCGATCCAGTCTTCCCAGCACCTTTTCAAAATACAGATCTGAACGTTCACCCTTCAGCTCAACCACCTTCACTCAATGTCCAGAGCCTGAGACAAAATCCAAAACATAACGCCCAAGGCACTCTACCACCCTTCCTATGGAATCTCTGCAACTTTAACTCCTATACGTTTCAGCTCCACCAAACTCTTTGCTCTTTTGCTCTCATATCTCTGTGCTTTTACACATACTGTTCTGTCAAAAAAGCCTTTTCTTCCCACCTCAACCGTTCACACATTTACATGTGAGGCACCCGGCCTAGGGAAATTTCCCCCAGCATCCCCAATCTAGGCTAGAGGTTAAGAATCCTTTCCTTTGGGAGTGCCCACTATACTGTGTTGTCATCCCTTAATGAAGATGAAATCATCATGTAAAAAACTAAACAGGTCCTACTTTTGACCTCTGAGGTCTCACTGACCAAATCGAATCCTTCTTCAACATGACACCCCTTCACATTCCATGTGTTCACCCTTGGCCTTTCCCCTCCAAGCTAACCATCTGAATTTTTTCCCAAATATTCCTCATGACCTGGTATTCACTTCTAGTTCACTTCTACTCTCTCCCTGGTTTGGTATCACCATTTTAAATGACATATTTTTTCCTCAAATAGAGAAGTCAGATCTCTTAAAAGATGTTTTCCATTAAGTCACATTGAGTCACTGTGGAAAACAGTATTTAACCTCATCTGACAAGACCACAGCAGTGAAGAAGCTGACAGGATCAGATTCTTGGTCTGTATGAACTAGACTTTTCTAGCTAGGAAAGCAGGTTCAAACCATGTACAGAAGCAATTATTTGCCTCAGACCAAAACTTAACAAAACCCCCCAAACCTCACTGAATCACAGGAAGATTAATTATAACATTAAAACATGAATTTCAGCAAGATGTTCAGTTAAATCACAGTATCAAAGGGAAGATCGTTACATTTCCAAAACCAAGTTTAAAAAATTAAGTTCTCCTGAAGTACCCAACTAGACAGAGCAGAACGACCTTGCCAGAGCCAGAGAGAAAAGGAACAACACAACTCTAAAATTCTGCAGTCATGAAAACAAGCCAACTATCATCAACACAACACTGGGCACCTCCAGGGATGGAGAAGACCTGTAGACTTCAAAAACATCAAAGGTCTTTATCTCCATGTAAAATTAAACTACCATTCCCAAAGTGAAGTGTCTCAGCACTTCACAGAGCAGCCGCACAGACCGTCTACAGATTTTTAACCTCTAGGTTTTAAACTGGCACACTGGGGCACAGGGACCCATTCCTCCAAATTGTTCTCGATGTGGTCTTATGTTCACCACTCTCCATGCCCCTAGTTCAGCACCCATCATTCCCACATTCTCACACGTGTGCTACAACAGAAAATGCCCATGCTTTGGAGCCCACTGATCTGGGTTCAATCCCAGGTTTGCTGCTTACCACTTATGTGCTGTAGGGTAATTTATCTAGGCTTGACCACTCTCCTAAGGACTGATGCAAGATTAAGTTAATTACATGATACATGTAAGAGGCTAAATAGGAGCTGACTGGCATTCCCCTTGCTGAATATTGGGGAACCTAGATTTACGGAGAAAGTTACCATTTGACATGTGACCCCAAGAACGTGACTCATGTCTTAGTTTCCAAATCCTTAAAATTGGGGAACTACTGCAAACTTTATGGAGAGGTACTTAGAATTCTCCTTGAGAAAATAATCACAAAAACAATTACTAATACTCCACTTCCAACTTTCGTATCCTGAAACCGTGGGGAGGGGGAGGGGGGATTTCACCAGTTACTGATGACAACTGCTAGAAATGAACGACTCCCCAAAAAATGCCAAGAAAAGCAGCAGCTGAGGGCAGCTGGGACGTCGGCCTCTTCGCAAAGGGCTGCGGTTCATCAGCTGATTAAGAAATGCATCCCGGTCTTCTGAAGCGCCTCCTGAGGCGGAAGAGGCCGGAGTGAGAAAGCTGGACGCGCCTTTCTCGAAAAGGCGGAAGGTGGAGGCCGCTCAGGTGCCCCCACGCAACCCAGCCCCGCCCCGCCCCGCCCGGCCCGGTCTCTGCAAGCCCGCCAGGCCCCGCCGCCACAGGCTGGCCCAGAGAGAAGACCGAGAGAGAGGCGGCTGCAGCGAGGCCACCGCCGGCTGCCTGCACTGCGGCACCCGCCCCACTGCCGCCCACCAATGGCTGCCCGCGACCCCCGAGCCCAGCGGCCCTCGGAGCTCCCTCGCGGAGCGCGCCCCGCCCGCCCCCAGGTCCTCACCCGCCACCAAGAAAGACAGGAGCACGACGAGCACAGCCATGGTTCCGCGGCGGCTGTAGCAGCGCAGGGCGACGCGGAACCGGCCAGCAGGACGCTACCGACCACCGCAGCACGAGGGGGTGACAAGCTCGGGCTCGCCCTGACTCCCAAAGCCCGCCCTGTCGTCGCCTCCGCTAGGACGGTCGCCGCCTTCTCCACCAATCCCTAGCTACGCCGTGGTTTGCGGGAGGGACGTAGCTTGGGAAACGTCAGAGCGATGGGCGGAGCCTAACATGATGGATGGAAGGTCCTGCCAATGTCAGGCAACGATCGCCGAGTCGGGCAGTCCCTCCCCCGGCCCGTGACGAAGGGTCATGAGATGGAGGGTAGGGCTCGGGATCTGCTGCTGAGGGAAAAGGATGGAACCTGTCAAGGGGTGCAGAGAGCCCCAGAGAGGCCACATGGTGGGGCTGCCTCCCGGGTGCGGACCCTTTCGCCAGTTTCGAGGGACGGTCTCCTACCAGGGTGTCTGTCGCGGTCGTGTGGTCCCGCCCCCCTAGGGGTGCAGCTGTGAAAGCTGCAAGGCTGGTTTGGGTTTCGCTCTAACAATTACACAGATGCTGAGCACCTGCTTGGAGGAAGCCAGGCGCCTCGGGAAATCCCAGCACTCCAAGTAGGGGTGCCAGATAAACTACAGGACGCCCAGTTACGCTTGAATTTCAGATAAACAACGAATAATTTTTAGGATAAACGTCGTGAATATTTCATGGGACATACTTAAACTAAAAAAAAAGTAATTTGTTGTGTATCTGAAATTCAAATATAACTGGGCATCCTACATTCTGATTTGCTAAACCTGGCAACCTGAAGACTTATTGATCTACCCAAGAGTTAATCACATTAGTTAATTACTTCCTTCATCCATCCTTTAATATGTGAAGGCTAGACATAACTAATTTGGCCAGTATCCTCCCTTCTCACATCTCATGGGTTGTTTTTTTAACCTCGATATGAAGCAAGAAGTGACAGTGTATCAACTGTGTTCAGAAAACAGCTGATGGCCTTGACAGACGAATGTGGTTTCAATATGCATGGATAGGAGTTACTTCAGGTAGCAAAAACACTATGACAGGAAGAAAGCCCATCAGGTTAAGCATTAACTGTTTAAGTTCAAAACATCAACTCTAAAATCACTGACTTGAAAAAAAATATCAATAAGAATTTAATCATTTTTAAAAAATTCATTTTTAAGCATGATGGAATCGTTTCTCTTCATATCAACTAAAATTTCTTTGTGCATCTTACTACATGTTGTAGAACATGTTCTAGACAAAAGTCCTAAAAAAAATTTGTCTAAACTTTATTTAGGGACATAATCAGCTAAAAGTAGAGCACAACTCTTGCAATTTCATCCAGCCTGAAAAACGGGGAGAGGAGTGAATTTTTCTGTTCTTGAAAGAGTTCTAGGACATTCTTATTTCTTTTAATTTGAAGTAGACCAAAAATAATATAAATAGACTGGAACATAATATAAACCCTGCCTATTCCTCCCCACCCAGGATACCTCAAAATCTCACAATCTTTCATACTCTGTCTTGAGAAATAACGTCCTTTTTTTGAATCAAGGGTGAATAGCTTATCCTTTAAATCTAAGACCCCTTTACATCTGAGGTCTCAGAGGGGCATTGCTGCTGCTTATAGCCTTGAAATTCAGCAGGCTAAATGCTGTAGGAAGGCTTCTCCTTGTATCATAGATTGAGAGGTTGAAACCTGGGGGAGGGCATATGTACTCAAGGTCACATTCTGAGTCCTCAGCAGTTCTGCTTTGTGAACACAACCCTTCTGATTCAATCTTTAGTGCTCAGTAAACAACTGGTGATGTGCAGTTAACTTTTCCCACTGAAGCATTTCAAGATGGATACGTGTGCCCAGGATAATATTTGAAGTAATGACCCATGTGTTAGCCTAAAAGAAACCTCCCCCCATTCTTGGCACACCTCTCCTCGCAGGCCAAATAGCCAGGACTCCAGCCATCTACTGCCCTGAGGGGAGGACTCTTGGAGAAGAACCAGAAAACAAAAATGTCAAATTCCTGCTTTTTGAGTTCCAAAAGGAGAGGGCCAGAGAGAAGACTTGAAGAAACACATAATATAGTTTGCTTCTCTAACTCTGCATCCCACCCCCTACCCACCCGCCATTAATTCCAGCAGTGAGTTCTGAGTGATCCCAGAGAGACCATGGTGAGATGGTCTGGTCCCTGTAAATCAGCCATCAGGGAGCCCTGTGGAGCCCTGCTCAATGAAAATTAAGGATTTTTTTCCCAAAAGACACAATATGCAGAATAGAAAAGTGATTGTGAGCTGAACCCTGTGTAAATAACCTGAGATTTTACATCCCATTTGAAAGAGGAAAGGGGGAAAACCTTCTTTTCATACGGTTCAGTTCCAAACTAGCAGGACCCAGTTGACAGAGCACCTTGGAAAAGGAAATCTGAATAAAGTATGGATTCTAGTCAATAATAACGTATTAATATCACTATTGGTTCATTAATAGCAACAAATGTGCCCTACTAATGTAAGCTGTTGATATAAGGAAAACTGAATGTGAGGTATATGGAATATCTTCTCAATTCTTCTCAATCTAAAATGTTCTGAAAAATAAAGCAAATTAAAAAACCCCATAAAGTGAAAATACAAGTCCCCAAATGGGAGAAAGTGGAAATTGCTCCTACAAATCAGTAAGACAGAGACAACCTGATAGAAAAATGGGCGACTGACTTGAATAGATACTTTACAGAAGAATAAATACAAAAGACCAGCCACTGTATAAAAACATGCTCAACTGCATTAATAGTTAGGGAAATGCAAATCTGAAACCACGAGATATCAACACAACACTTGACTGGCAAAAATTTAGAAGTCTGACCATGCCAAGTGTAGGCAAGGATGTGAATCAGCTGAAACTCTCATAACATGGAGGTGGAAGTATAAACTGGAAAAACAGTTTTTGAAAACATTGCCTTGTCTATTAAAGCTGAAGAAATACCAAACTTATGACCCAGCAGCTCTATTCCTTAGAAGAAATACTATAGGAATATGCACTTACATATTAATAATAAATTATGGTATTTTGACTAAATAAATTGTGGTATATATTTCACACAATGGGATACTATATCATAATGAAAGTGAATACATATAAATAACAGATTATGTATTATATATTACATTTATACTATATAAAAATAAGGAATGAACAGTTTGACTCCATTTATATAAACCAGGCAAAAAGAAAGTATACTGTTTATGGATGCAGCATAGATGGTCAAAGTATAAAGAAAAGCAAGGAAATGATTGCCATAAAAATGCCATACAAGTTATCTATGGGGTGGTAGAGAGGGGGATATGTCTAGAAGGGACATGCAGGACTTTGCTGGCGATCCAGCAGTTATGACTGCGCTTCCCATGCAGGGGGTGTGGGTTTTATCCCTCATTGGGAAGCTAAGGTCCCATATGCTGTGCAATGTGGCCAAGAAATTTTAAAAAATATTTGTAAAGGGGCATGCAGAAGGATTTTGGGAGGTTGGTCATTTCATAATGACCTAGGTGGATATTGTTACACTAGTGTTCACTTCATTATTATCGATATTTTGAACACTGATGTTGTATGTGTATTTGTGTTATATTTGACAATAAAAAAGGTTTTAAAAATCTAGCTTGCTTCTTGGAATCTTGAGGAGCTGTATCTCCCTTTGACTTGGTAGGAATTATTTGTATTCGATTTCAGCTTGTGTTTAGAAATTCTTGTGTTTACAAAACATGTCTTCAGTGAGGGTGGAAGTTTCCAAAGAAAGGCCAGTTGTGGTTGGCATGTTTACAGCTGTCTTAACAAGAGATCTTAGAGACGATATCTACTATGGGAATTCACTACAGGGCAAAATCCAAGCTTCAGCCTCCCAGTCTGAGAACCCCAGTTTTGTCAGTGTCCCAGAGGGAATCTGACTCCATGACCTTGACCCCAAACAATAAAGTTGTAGGTTCTTAATGGTGCAAATACCATTTTTGACATATATAAGTACATGGTAGTCTGCATATTCATGACAACCTGGTCAGCGTATTCTCTCCAAAAATGCAAGTGACATAGGAATCCTAGTTACCCAAAACCAACTTGGTGAGTATGCAACCGCAGCAAATATTTAACACATGAGGTTAAATGAAGAAATACTAAAGGAATTCTGCTGTACCCATCTCCATAGATGGAACACACCTGCTGGGAAGACTGGATGTTTGCACTCAGACTGACAGAGTACTATAATAAGCCCCCTTTGGGGGATGATTGTACAGACCATACCTCTCCATTTGGGAGAACTTCCCACCCCCTCCCATGGTTTCCACTGTATTTTCCTGATTAAACTCTGAGACAGAGTACAATCTTATTTCCAAGTTTCATCTCATTGAGTCCCTGGTTACTGACTTCCATGGCTTTGCATTAGTTCTCTCCATTCCCCCTCATGAAAAACCTAATCAAAAGCACCAGGTTGGGACTTCCCTGGTAGCGTAGTGGATAAGAATCTGCCTGCCAATGCAGGGGACACGGGTTCAATCCTCGCTCTGGGAAGATTTCACATGGCATGGAGAAACCAAGCCTGTGCACCACAACTACTGAGACCATGCCCCCATAGAGACTGTGCACTGCAACAAAGAGGAGCCCCCACTCTCCATAACTAGAGAAAGTCTGTGCAAAGCAACAAAGACCCAGTGGGGCCAAAAAAAGCACCATGTCCTCTGAATCTATGATGACAGAGCCATAATGTTCCTTATCCGAGGGAAGTAGACTGAGAAGGGGCACAAGGGAACTTTCTGGGGTGATGAAAATGTTCTGTATGTTGATCTGGACAGTGGTGACATGGGAGATATGCCTAGATGAGAATATAACAAGCTGTTCACTTCAGACTCATGCATTTTATGGCATGTAAATTACACCTACAATATTTTAAGAGTATTCTCAGATTGCACCTAGTGGATGACCATATTTAGGCTAAACTAAATAGAAGTTGCTTAATTTGTTCATTTACTCATTCATTCATATATCCAGCGTTGGATGTTTACAGTGTGCTCCATGAACTTGGAGCTGAACCCTGTGTAAATAACCTTAGATTTCACATCCCATTTGAAGGGGGAAAGGGGAAAAACTTCTTTTCATATGGTTCAGCTCCAAGTTAGCAGGATCTAGTTGACAGAGCACTTTGAAAACACTCAACATTGGATATATGAGAACTTCCTGATGGTACAGTGGATAGGAATCCAACACAGGGGAGATGGGTTTGATCCCTGGTCCAGGAAGAGTCCACATGCTACAGAGCAACTAAGCCTAACTAAGCTCCAGAGTGCCACAACTACTGAGTCTGTGTGCTGCAACTACTGAAGCCTGGGTGCCTAGAGCCTGCGCTCGGCAACAAGAGAAGCCACTGCAATGAGAAGCCCACGCACAGCAAGGAAGAGCAGCCCTCGCTCACCTCAACTAGAGAAGGCCCTCATGTAGCAATGAAGACCCAGTACAACCAATAAGTAAATAATTTGTTAGAAATTGGATATATGAATGAATGAATGGGTGAACAACTTAACAAATGATGCCTTCTATTCATACACAAAGTGTTGGAGAGAATCTTCTGCTAGTGAAGTGATCACAGCAAGTTCAATTCCCAGATAATCACATAGGCAAGGCCATACTTTGCCCACAACTGTTTTCAAGACAGTTTCTGAAACTGACAGGAGCTGGCTGGAATGCTGGGTCACCTGATCAGGCCCCTGGTCCTCTATATCCCCCACTGATTCCCTTTCTATCTTTTCTGCCATCCTCATTCTGCTTTGGACCCATGGATTACTCCTCACTCTTTCTCTTCATCATACCCTGGTTCTGTTGCCTCTCAGGCCTTTTCTTGGGACTACTGGACAAAACCCAGATCCCAGAAGCATGTGATTGCCTGCCTTCTCTTCCTATAATGGGTTGCTGATTATAGGTGTGGAAATTTCCCTACCCTGGGGACTGGCACTCAGCTGGGCCCCCAGACCTGCCTGATCATTCTTTCTCCAGACCTAGTCACTGCCTCCTCTCTCCCTCCCCGGCCCCCACAACTACTGAAAGCTTCCAGCAAACATCTTAAAGCCCCCGCTCTTTGGGAGACCACAAAGAGCTCTAGGGCTTCCCTGGTGGCTCAGATGGTGAAGAATCTGCCTGCCATGTGGGAAGACCTGGGCTCGATCCCTGGGTAGGGAAGATCCCCTCAGTGGGGAAGATCCTCTGGATAAAGGAATGGCAACCCACTCCAGTATTCCTGCCTGGAGAATTCCATGGACAGACGAGCCTGGTGGACTACAGTCCATGGGGTCACAAAGAGTTGGATGCGACTGGGCATCTAACACTTTCACTCCTACCTAGCTCCAGCCTGCTGTTGGGCATCTATCCTGCTGCCCATAAGGGGAAAGAGTCTAGACTCAGGAGTGTGCATTGATCATTACTGACCAATTACCAGCATCAGGAAAAGTAACTGTGCTCCCTCTTCTTCCATCACCTCTGGCAGCTACTTGCCCTTCCTTATGAATGTGGTGAGTTATGAATGAAAAATCTCCAGTCTCCAGAAACCCTCACTCAACCTCAGAGGGTCACACCAGGAACCCTGCACACAGCAGCCTATGGGGGCGCCTTGCACTGACCTGCTCTGGGTCGTTAGTGAGAGCCCAGAGGGGAGCATGGGAGCCTGGCTTTGCACCTCAGGCATGCACCAACCCACTCCCACCCACATCTTGAGTGTCCTGAGTTCCAGGGCATGCTGGGTGGGGTTCCCAGGGCAGAGGAGAGGAGGGCAGATGGGACTCACCCTCATGTTTCTAACTCACCTGGTGTTCAGACTCCTGGTTTGGCCTTCGCTCCCTCTTTTGTTCACTGTTGCACTGTCTCTTGGTGCCCCATTCCACCTTCCAGTTACAGAAGGTTTGTTTGCTTGTTTGAGGACATTTGAAATTTGAGAACAGGACTTCCTTGGTGGTCCAGTGGTTAAGAATTCACTTGCCAATGTAGGGTACACGAGTTCAATCCCTGGTCCAGCAAGATTCCACATGCTGCAGGGCAACTAAGTCTGTGAGCTACAACTACTAAAGCCTGTGCTCTGTAGAGACCATGCTTCACAACAAGAGAAGCCACTGAAATGAGAAGCCTGTGCACTGCCACTACAGAAGTAGCCCCCACTCACTGCAACTAGAGAAAGCCTGAGCGCAGCCACAAAGACCCAGCACAGCCACAGATAATTTATTTAAAAATTTGACAATAGTTTGAGGTGTCCTGAAAAGTAGCAAAGACAGTATACACAGAGATTTCCCACATACCCCATACCCAGTTTCCCCTATTGTTAACTTCTTATGTTACTTTGGTGTATATTTGTCACAACTAATGAACCAACATTAATGCATTATGATGAACCAAAGTCCATACTTTATTCAGATTCCCTCACTATGGACCTAAAACTGGAATTTTGAATCATTTCCTTCCAACCTCTCATCCTGAATTTACCTGAAGACCTGCCCCCACACCACTCCTGCGCAGCCACAGTGCTCTCTCCCTCAACCAGACACTGAGCTTGGAACCAGAAGCCCCAGTGACCTGTAGTTCTGACCTGCACTTGTATCTGGAGGTATCACAGTGTCTCTCCTGCAACAATTGTATCCTTCCCTCTGGACTCATGTTAAATTTATTTGTAGCAAGTTTTATCAAACTGGAATGCTTCCATACATATCAGGCTTGATCAGAAGCAATTTAGTTGCAAGTGATCGTAACAAAAACAGAGGGTCTCTATTGGCAGGATCTAAGGGTGAGCGACTGAGTTTAATATGTAATCCCTGGTGGCTTTCCTGATAGCTCAGTTGATAAAGAATCCACCTGCAATGCAGGAGACCCCAGTTTGATTCCTGGGTTGGGAAGATCCCCTGGAGAAGAGAAAGGCTATCCACTCCAGTATTCTGGCCTAGAGAATTCCATGGACTATACAGTTCATGGGGTCGCAAAGAGTTGGACAAGACTAAGTGACTTTCACCACCACTGGTGGCTTAGTGGTAAAGAATCCACCTGCCAATATAGCAGATGCGGGTTTAATCCCTCGGTTAGGAGGAGGGCAGGGCAACCCACTCCAGTATTCTTGCCTGGAGAATCCCCATTTACAGAGGAGCCTGACGGGCTGCAGTCCATTGGGTTGCAAAAGAGTTGGATGTGAGTGAGTGACTAAACAAACCCCAAAAATAGGGTCTATAACAACGGTGTTGGATAGAGAGCTCCTGTTATCCAACTGCCTGTGTGACGTTAGATGAGTAACTTTTCTGTTAAGGGTCCAGTTTCCCCATCTGTAAATATGGATAATTGTGATGTTCACCTTATAGGTCATGCGAGGATTAAAGTTAATATGCATAGCCCTTTCCTCAGTAGCCGCTAAAGTATGCAGTCCTTCTGAGGAAGCTAAGGCCCAGTTGAGGTGAGACCTTCACTTCATCTGGGCAACTAGCATCATGCCCAACAGCCCCCACCTAGCACTCGCCCTGCACCATGGCCTCCTTCTCAGAGCTTGCTTGCATTTATTCGGTCCTCATCCTGCACAACGATGAGGTGACGGTCACAGAGTGTAAGATGAATGCCCTCATTAAAGCAGCTGGTGTAAAAGTTGAGCCTTTTTGGCCCGGCTTGTTTGCAGAGGTTTTGGCCAATGCCAACATCGGGAGCCTCGTCTACAACATGGGGGCTGGTGGACTTGTCCCAGCAGCTGGTGCTGAACCTGCAGGAGGTCCTGTCCCCTCCACCACTGCTGCCCCAGCTAAGGAGAAGAAAGCAGAAGCAAAGAAAGAAGAATCTGAAGAGTCCGATGATGACATGGGCTTTGGTCTTTTTGACTAAACCACTTTAGTAACAGGTTTAAAATAAAAAGCTGAGCTCTTTAAAAATAAATAAAAAATAAAGTTGCCACGCATAGAGCATCTAGAACACTGTTTGGCACGTGAGTGTTCAGTCACCTTTAGTTGTAATAATAAAGGTGATGGTAATGATGGTTATAAGCATGTCTCAAGGAAGAACGAAGGAAGAGCATCAGGAACAAGACAGAAAAATAGGAAAGGAGGGTCCTCGTTTGAGGCTACGGGGTCTCTCTCTTTCCTGCTTTTCCCTGAGTGTTTGATTCCTTTTTCTGTCTTCCACAGGTTGGGACACAAAGTACAGACTGAAGCTGAAGTTCCTAGTGTTCTCAAGCTAGGAGGTCCATTGGGGGTATTCGTGTTATAAATTTCTGAAAAAGAGAAACAGAAGCCTTTCCAAGGTCAGAAAGCCTCCAGGGGTCCTGTATGGGTGTGTGTGGAACCAACGGATTCCTAGGGCTTCCCCTCCTAGACTGAGGAAGTGGCAGGCTCTCTCAAAAGGGCTGTCACTGTTATTGATTGCTACACTACAATTGCCATCAAACTTCGTGTTTTCAAATCATTAGCTTTGATTATCTCTTAGGCTTTCCTTGCATCCGAAATTTGGAATCAGCTCAGCTGAGTGGTGTCCTGACTTGGGGAATCTCTCACACCATTGCTGTCAGATGGTGGCTGGAGGTGGTGTCATCTTGAAAGCTTCTGACACTTGGACTAGGAAGACTTAAACAGCTGGGAGTCGGCACAGGTGGGCATACTGGGTATCTTCCTTGCTCTCTGTTTCTGTATGTTCTTTCCACATGGAAAGATGTCTACGTGATCTTCCATCAGGGTGGCTTCAGGGTAACCAGATGTCTAACATGATGGCTCAGGACCCCAAAGGCTCAAGACTGTGTCCCAAGAGGGAGAGAAAGCCAGGTGGCCACCATCTTGAAGTGATACCTCATTGTGGTTTTGAGCATCAATCACTTCCTTGCTCACCTGCTCATCACATCACTTGTCTGGTCAACACAGAAAGTTCTGCCCAGATGGCCAAAAAGCACATGCTCAACATTGCTAACTATTAGAGAAGTGCAAATCAAAACCACAATGAGGTATTACTTCACACGGGTCAGAACGGACATCTTCAAAGAAAAGGGAACCCTCCTATGCTGTTGGTGGGAATGTAAATTGGTGTAGCTACTATGGAGAACAGTATGGGGGTTCCCGTAAAAACTAAAAATAGAACTACCATATGATCCTGCAATCCCACTCCTGGACATATATCCATAGATAATTCGAAAAGATACATGTACCCCAATGTTCATACCAGCACTATTCACAATAGCTAAGACACAGAAGCAACTCAATGTCTATGGACAGATGAATGGATAAAGAAGATGTGGTACATATATACAATGGAATATTGTGCTTAGTCATGTCTGACTCTTTGTGACCCTATGGACTGTAACCCACCAGGTTCATCATCCATGGGATTTTTCAGGCAAGAATGCTGGAGGGGGTTGCCATTTCCACCTCCAGGGGATCTTCCCAACCCTGTAATCAAAACTGCATCTCCTGTGTCTACTTCACTGACGGGTGAATTCTTTAACACTGAGTCACCTGGGAAGCCCACAGTGAAATATTACTCAGCTATAAAAATAATGAACTAATGCCATTTGTAGCAACTTGGATGGACCTAGAGCTTATCATACTAAGCAAAGTCAGAGAAAGACAAATATCATATGATATCCCTTTTATGCAGAATCTAGAAAAATGATACAAAAGAACTTATTTACAAAATAGTAACAGATGTAGACTCTGAAAATAAATTTATGATTATCAAAGGCAAAAGGTGGGGGAACAATAAATTAGGAATTTGGAATTAACATATATACACTCTTATACATAAAATAGAAAATGGGGCTTCCTTGGTGGCTCAAACAGTACAGAATCTGCCTGAAATGTGGGAAGACCTGGGTTCAATCCCTGGGTTGGGAAGATCCCCTGGAGAGGGGAATGGCTACCCACTCCCGTATTCTTACCTGGAGAATTCTGTGGACAGAGGAACCTGGCAGGCTATAGTCCATGAGACTGCAAAGAGTTGGACACAACTGAGTGAGAGAAAGAGTATTATGAGGATATATAAAATAGATAATCAACAGGTACCTGCTGTGTAAAAAAGGGAACTCTGTTCAATATTCTGTAAGAACCTATATGGGAATAGAATCTAGAAAAGAATGGATATATGTATATGTGTAACTGAATCACTTTGCTGTGCATTTGAAACTAATATAACACTGTAAATCAGCTATACTGTAATATAAAATAAAAATTAAATTAAAAAGAAAGGTCTACACAGATTAAAGGGGAGGGAACACAGACCCCCCCCACCCCCACCTGTCAATGGAGGCCTGTCAAAGTCACATCAGAAGAGCTTGCACACTGGGATATTTATTGGTGTAACCATCTTTGGAAAATATTGATACAATCTCCAATGGGTGGGTTGCACACAGATAAGGAGACAATGGTCATCATATCTAATGTATACTATCTACTAGATTTTACCCAAAGATATATGATAAACATTTCTCCACATGATTATTCTTCCACAACATCCCTTTATAAAAAGCATTAATTTTAAAAATTCATGTTATCAAAGTAATACATACTCATAAAAAATTCAAAGTGCAGAAATGCATAAAGAAACAATGGAAGGTTTCTTCCTTCTCTCCCCACTAATTATTCTCTAAGGGTAACAATGAGTCCTATATACCTGTCTAGATTTTCCTTTACACTTATTTAGTCATATACAAGATTTTATTTTTTTATAAAAATAAAAATCATGTTATATATTCTTGCTTATTTCACTTTAAAATGCTGTGGCAGGAAGTGATGTGTCCTGCTCTTTTTAACTGGTGCATAGTATTCTGTTGTCTGTGTTAGGATGTCTCTAATTTGCTTTAAAGACGGGCAGTGTGTTATAAAGTATCTGTTATTTAGTTTAAGCTAGGCTTTTAGGGCTAGTGAGTTGCTTTTCACAGGACACCCACTCCAGGAGCAGCCAACCAACTTTTAATCAGAAAAGTCACCCTCCAAGTGCTTCCTCTATTTTTATCTCCCATCAACACTAGATTTTGCTAATTAGCAGAATGACATAGCAAGTGAATCTGCACAATGGATATTCCCAATGGGCTCTTATTGTTGCACTGAGAAGTATTCAAGGTACATAGATTGGCTGAATTATTTTAGAGAAGCTCTCCAAACTTGCACAGACAGGGCAGCTGGATCTAGGCAGGTGTGTAGCCTGTGCTCAGGGACACCTCTGGGTGGATCTCTAAGGGACCTTTGTTCTGCCATGAATTTGGATCTTCTGATTGCCTGATGCTGCCTTCAAGGCTAACGGAATCTTGCTTTTAGAGTAATGTAGCCTCCACCGTCAATGCTTTTTGCATGTTAGGACCAAGCTGGGACCCCTTTAGATACACAGAAGAGGTTATACCACTGTTACTTAGGCCTGCTTGTTAACTTCAACCTGGCTGATTTGGGCCTGAGACTCACTCTTGTTACAACCTGGTGGCTAGATGGGGAAGCTACAAGAGAGCCTTAAAGACTGCCTGACCAAATTGGCCTTGATCATCAGCTCACAACATTATGGATGGATCATAATTTATTTTTCCAAACCCATTTAAACAGGCATTTAGAATGCTTCCAATGTTTTGCCTTTACATTAAACGCTGTGGTATCATCCATTTCACAAAAATGTTTTTATAAATTTTTTTTTGCATAAAAATTTTAGCTTAATAATTACATGCTATTTCATTGAAGCGCTGCACCCAAATTTATTAATCTCATCCCCTGTTTTTGTATCTTAGGTTTTGGAGGAATCTATATCTGAACCCAGGTCTGGTTGATGCGAGCCCAAGTCTTTTCTAATACTTCTAGACAGAATTGTCTGGAAGATTGAACCTGGGAGTAAAGTGCCAAGGAGGTAATAGTGGATGTTGCTCTTTGCCCAGTTCCTATTTGGGGATTCCACCCTAGACCTTAGTTGACTTTTCACCTCCTTGGGTCTGCTTAAAGTGATTCCCCACCCTGGTTACACATATGAGTCTCTGAACAAACATAAGAAATCCTGTTGTTACAGAATCTAATTTTCAAACCCAGGAAGGTGCAAAGCTCATATCGTCAGTATATGGAGTTAAATATAATCTCATGCACTGAGCAATACATTTAACATCCTAATTAATAATTTAGAGCATCAATTGCAGGGTGGAAAGATATTATGTCTGTGCTGCCTGTTTGTGGGAAAATCTACTACCTAACTGCATTCCTCTCACCTTTCACCACCCACCAAAAAAGCAAACCAGAGACGTTTGCCCAAAAGTGGCAAGCATATATTAATGACAAAGGGCAGGAAGAAAATTATTCTCATTGACTGGTGGTAATGCTACAGAATAGGGAAGGACTTCTTTAAATTGTATTTTCTGAGACAATGGAGATTCGATGTGGAGTTTTGCCTTCATTATAGTGTTTTATAGTCTGTGTTCCTAAGAACTGGGTCAGATTTTGCATTATGTCTGTGATTTGTCTTAGAATGTCCAATATTTACATTCCTATAATGCCACATTAATACTGGAGTTTTTAAGTTAGAGGAGGCTTTTTTTAATTGAAATAATAACAACTCCCCCCCCATACCATACATTCTATACACACTTCAATGTGACTTATTTTTTTTCAAAATCAATTCATCTGTAATTTCCCCTGCTGCAGTTTCATACTCCCACTTCACATACAACTTTTAACCTGGTCTAAGGCAGCAAAAGATGCATTCTATATTTTCTGATTCTCCAGAGTTGAATTTCCAGATGTACAAGCTGGATTTAGAAAAGGCAGAGGAACCAGAGACCAAGTTGCCAACATCCAATGGATCATAGAAAAAGCAAGGGAATTCCAGAAAAGCATCTACTTCTGCTTCACTGACTATGCTAAAGCCTTTGACTGTGTAGATCAAAGCAAACTATGGTAAATTCTTAGAGAGATGGGAATACCAGACCATCTTGCCTCTCTCCTGAGAAACCAGTATGCAGGTCAAGAAGCAACAGTTAGAAATGGACATGGTACACGGACTGGTTCAAAATTGGGAAAGAAGTATGTCAAGGCTGTATATTGTCACCCTATTTAATTTCTATGTAGAATACATCATGCAAAATGCTGGGTTGGATGAAGCTCAAGCTGGAATCAAGATTGCCAAGAGAAATATCAACAACCTCAGATATGCAGATGACACCACCCTAATGGCAGAAAGCAAAGAAGAACTAAAGAGCCTCTTGATGAAACTGAAAGAGGAGAGTCAAAAAGCTGGCTTAAAACTCAACATTCAAAATACTGAGATCATGGCATCCGGTCCCATCATTTCATGGCAAATAGATGGGGAAAAAATGGAAACAGTGATTTTCTTGGGCTCCAAAATCACTACAGACGGTGACTAGCCATGAAATTAAAAGATGTCTGCTCCTTGGAAGAAAAGCTATGACAAACCTACACAGCATGTTAAAAAGCAGAGACATCACTTGGGTGACAAAGGTCCCTCTAGTCAAAGCTATGGTTTTTCCAGTAGTCATGTATGGATATGAGCGATGGACCATAAAGAAGGCTGAGCACTGAAGAATTGATGTTTTCATTAATTGTTGGGGAAGACTCTTGAGAGTCTTGGACTGCAAGGAGAGCAAAGCAGTCCATCCTAAAGGAAATCAACCCTGAATATTCATTGGAAGGACTGATACTGAAGCTGAAGCTCCAGTGTTTGGCCACCTGATGCAAAGAACTGACTCACTGGAAAAGACTCTGATGCTGTAAAAGACTGAAGGCAGGAGGAGAAGGGGGTGACAGAGGATGAGATGATTGGATGGCATCACCGACTCAACAGACATGAGCTTGAGCAAACTCCAGGAGATAGTGAAGGACAGGGAAGACTGGCGTGCTGCAGTCCATGGGGTCACAAAGAGTCAGATATGACTGAGCAACTGAACAATAAACAACCAACCAGAGTAGTTTATCATCCTTTATCATATATAACAAGGTGCTTCCTTAATTGGAATTTTAATTTGTTTCTTGGTAAGTGAAGTTGCTTGTTAAAAGCTGTTTGGGTCTTGTTTTTTAAGTTTATACAGTATTGTTTGAAAAAATTGCAAACAGCCTGAAAGTCTACCAATTAGAAGACTTGCAGTTAACTAACTGATGGTATCTTCATTCTCTGAAATACTCTGCAGCTGTAATAAGAACAGAAAGCCCTATGAATTGATTGTAAAGATATCCTGTTAGGTGGGAAGAAAAAGATTTCCTGTTAAGTGAAAAAAAATCAAAGAGCAAAACACTGTGTATTGTATGCTACCATTTATGTAGAAAGGAAGGAAATATGCATATCTATACATATATAGAGAGATATTGGTGGCTCAGCAGTAAATAATTTGCCTGAAATGCAGGAGACATGGGTTCAATCTCTGAGTCAGAATGATCCCCTGGAGAAGGAAATGGCACCCCACTAGAATACTAGTATTCTTGCCTGGAGAATTCTATGACAGAGGAGCCTGGTGGGCTAAAGTCCATGGGGCCGCAAAAGAATTGCACAGGACTTAGGGACTAAATAACAACAAATTGACTTGTATGGACATACAGATATTTATGAAAGAAACACAAGAAACTGATAAAATTGGTTGCTCTAGGGGAGAGAATCTAGGTGGCTGAAAACAAGAGTGGAAGGCAGACTCTTATATACCCTTTGATATCTTTTGAATTTTGAAGCATGTAAATGTATGAGTTGTTCAAAAAAGAAACGAAGATGAAAATTTAAAAACAAACAAAAAGGAAGGTAAAACAATAGAAGTATTGACCTTGGTTCACAGGGATCCCTGAACTACCTCTCCTGGCTATGACAGATAGCTCAGAGGGGAGGGGTATAACAAGACCTTCTTTTGTGGCTGGATGTGGCTTAAATCCCATCTCCAACTAAAGACAAAGGAAGATGTTGAAGGGGAAGACAGTAAGTTATGGGAGATTATCAGGAAGAGCACAGTAAACAAGGTGGTATCTTGGGCCATTTCAGTGAGTTACTCAGTATTCCTGGGGCTCTTTTATGAATACAGGAGATATTCATGTTACTAAACTTCTATTTGTTTTTTTCCTGTTCATCTGCCTTTTATTATAGCAGGTTCTCAGCCTGGAGAAAGAAATGGCAACCCACCCCAGTATTCTTGTCCGGGAAATCCCATGGACAGAGGAGCCTGGTGGGCTACAGTCCATGGGGTTGCAGAGAGTTGGACACAACTGAGCGCTTGTCAGCAACAGCTCAGCCAAGAAACTAGAGGGTAGAGGGAAAATGATTTTCACTTCCCTACAGACTGAATGATATGAAGGTATCCTGTTAGTTACTTTGGGAGTGATATTTGTATTGCAGTTATGTTTACAAGGGTTCTTCCTCTTTAAAAGATAGGTATTTATGGATTTGAAGTATTTGTGGATAAAAGAATATGATGGCTGGGATTTGCTTTACAAAATTCAGTAGGATCATATAAAGGAAAAGAATTTGAAGAAGTGTATATATATA
>ML664662.1:1120201-1171537 GCA_007570785.1 Antilocapra americana
TATATATATATATATATATATATATGAATCACTTGACTGTACACCTGAAACATTATAAATCAACTGTACTTCAATTTTCAAAAAATAAAACTGATTAGGGAATTCCCTGGTGGTCCAGTGGTTAGGACTCCACGCTTTCACTGCTGAGGGCCCACGTTTAATCCCTGGTCAGGAAACTAAGATGCCACAAGTCACCTGGTGCAGCCAAAAAATAAATAGCAAAATAAAATTGGTTATATATAAAGCCAAAGAAATATCCAGTAGGGAGGACATGGGGGAAGGAAAAAGTGAGTGGGGTATAGATGAGGTGAGATTGGACATTCATGGATACTAAGTATGCTAGCTGATGGGTACCTGGGGGTTCACTGTGTTATTTTCTCTTTTTTGTGTAAGTTTGAAAATGTGAAATGTTAAAAAAAAAATGCAAAAAAAGCCCACAAGGCCACATGAACTTATTTAACCTGTCCTACCAAGTTTGTGGGTATACTATTTGTTCCTGGGCTAGGTTGATCTTTCTGATCTCTTAATCTCCCTGAAGTGAAGATCTTGTTTAAAATGACACTTCAGCTCAGTGCCTGAGTTTCTCACTGGGCATGTGGAGGCAGCAGAAGATAGAGGTTTTAAAGGGAGAGTCCTGGGCATATTCATACTATATGCACCCAGAGGGGTGCTAGTGATAAAGAATCCACCTGCCAATGTGGGATCGATCCCAGGCTCAGGAAGATCCCCTGGAGGAGGAAATGGCAAACTGATGGAATTCCAGTTGAGCTATTTCAAATCCTAAAAGATGGTGCTGTCTGTGCAAGTGCTGCACTCAATATGCCAACAAATTTGGAAAATGCAGCGGTGGCCATAGGACTGAAAAAGGTCAGTTTTTATTCCAATCCCAAAGAAAGGAAATGCTAAAGAGTGCCCAAACTACCACACGATTGCACTCATCTCACACGCTAGTAAAGTGAAGCTCAAAATTCTCCAAGCCAGGCTTCAACAATATGTGAACCATGAACTTTCAGATGTTCAAGCTGGTTTTAGAAAAGGCAGAGGAACCAGAGATCAGATTGTGAACATCTGCTGGACCATCAAAAAAGCAAGAGTTCCAGAAAACATCTGTTTCTGCTATATTGACTATGCCAAAGCCTTTGACTGTGTGGATCCCCACAAACTGTGGAAAATTCATAGGATCCCCACAAATTGTGGAAAATTCATAAAGAGATGGGAATAACAGACCACCTGACCTTCCTCTTGAGAAACCTGTATGCAGGTCAGGAAGCAACAGTTAGAACTGGACATAGAACAACCGACAGGTTCCAAATAGGAAAAGGAGTACATCAAGGCTATATACTGTCACCCTGCTTATATAACTTATAAGCAAAGTACATAATGAGGAATGCTGGGATGGATGAAGCACTAGCTGGAATCAAGATTGCCGGGGAAAATGTCAATAAATTCAGATATGCAGATGAAACCACCCTTATGGCAGAAAGCAAAGAAGAACTAAAGAACCTCTTGATGAAAGTGAAAGAGGAGAGTGAAAAAGTTGGCTTAAGGTTCAACATTCAGAAAACTAAGATCATGGCATCTGGTCCCATCACTTCATGGGAAATAGATGGGGAAACAGTGGCAGACTAATTTTGGGGGGCTCCAAAATCACTGCAGATGGTGACTGCAGCCATGAAATTAAAAGACACTTACTCCTTGAAAGAAAAGTTATGACCAACCTAGACAGTATATTAAAAGGAAGAGACATCACTTTATCAACAAAGGTCCATTTAGTCAAAGCTATGGTTTTTTCCAGTAGTCATGTATGGGTGTGAGAGTTGGACAGTGAAGAAAGCTGAGCACTGAGGAATTGATGCTTTTGAACTGTGGTGTTGGAGAAGACTGTTGAGAGTCCCTTGGACTGCAAGGAGATCCAACCAGTCCATCCTAAAGGATATCAGTCCTGAATATTTATTGGAAGGACTGATGCTGAAACTGAAGCTCCAATACTTTGGCCACCAGATGTGAAGAACTGACTCATTGGGAAAGACCCTGAGGCTGGGAAAGACTGAAGGCAGGAGGAGAAGGGGACGACAGAGGATGAGATGGTTGGATGGCATCATCGACTCAATGGACATGAGTTTGAGCAAGCTCTCAAAATTGGTGATGGACAGGGAAGCCTGGCGTGCTGCAGTTCATGGGGTTGCAAAGAGTCAGACACGACTAAGTGACTGAACTGAAGGTCTGTTAGAAGGATTAGACAAGATGCTATACAGAGTTTTAGTATAATGCCTGATATACAAAAATGCTCAAAATTGTTGATTATTATTAATATTAGGCACTCAGAGAGTACTTCTTGAATATGAATGCTTGGATGAATAAAGGTGTGTGAGAGACAGGATCATTACACCATCTATCATTTTGTAATCTGCCTTATTTTGAAAACATATTTAAATAGCACAGGGAACTATATTCAATATATTGTAGTAGCCTATAAGAGACAAGAATCTGAAAAAGAATATGTGTATATATACAACTGAATCACTTTGCTGTACACCTGAAACCAACACAACATTGTAAATCAACTCTACTTCACTTACAAAGTTTTAAAAAACATTCGACATCTGCTAATATCTTTGATTTTCAAAGAAAGCTTTGAAATGTGTTCAAATTTGCCATACAGTTTTTTTGTGGTTTAACTTATTAATTTGGGGTCTTATTGGCAATAATAGTGCACAGCCAGAAGAATTCATGGTGAAAAATGTATTATTTACCATATACTTTTTGGTATTCTGTAGTTTCAAACTTCAGGGATTTCTTAATGAGAAATGTGAGGTTTTTACATCTGGCTAATTGATTGTTGAGAAAGTTAGATACTTGTTATACATAAAATGGGGATATATTTTTCCTATGCTTTGTTAATTAAAAAAAATTAATTCAATTAAGAATCAATTCTGGGGGCAGGGGAATATCACAGGGTGTCCATCAATGGGTGTAAAGTTTCAGTCATGCAAGATGAAATTCTACAGAATTCCCTGGTGGTCCAGTAGTTAGGACCCTGAACTTTCATTGCCAAGGGCCAGGGTTCAATCTCTGATTGGTGAACTAAGATCCTATAAGCTGTGCATGGCATGGTGGAGAAAAAAAAAAAGATGAAGTTTTAGAACTCTGCAGTATAGCCCTGTAGCTATAGCTAACAATATTGTATTGTGAGGGACTTCCCTGGCACTCCAGTGGTTAAGACATCGCACTTCTACTGCTGGGAGCATGAGTTTCATCCCTGGTCAGGGAATTAAGATACCACATGCCATGTGGTGCAGAAAAAAAAAAATATATATATATATATATATAGTAGTGTGCACTTAAAAATTCAAGAGGGACTTCCTTAGTGGTCCAGTGGTTAAGAACCCACCTGCCAATGGAGGGGACATAGGTTCAATCCCTGGTCCGGGAAGACCCCACAAGCCACAGGGCAACTGAGCCTGGGCACCACAACTACTGAGGCTGTGCACCGCAACTCCTGAAGCCTGCGCATCCTAGAGCCTGTGCTCCAAAACAAGAGAAGCCTCTGCAATGAGAAACCCGTGCACTGCAACTGTAGAGAAGCCTGCCTGCAGCAACAAAGACCCAGTGCAGCCATAAATAAATAAATAAAACAATTATTTAAAAAACAGTTTAAGAGGGTATATCTCATGTTAAGTGTTCCTACCACAATTAAAAGAAAAAAGAGAAGAGACTGAATTTTAAAGCTCCTGGGCAGAAGTCTGTTCATTCTTAAGTTTTTCAAGAAGCAGTAAACATCAAAAAAGGTGTTGAGCTCAAGAAAGTACCTCTTGCTGCTTATCAGATTGTCTCAAAATTTAGTGACTTAAAATAATAACAATCATCTTAATATTATTCCTGATGGTTCTAGGGGTTAACAGGGCCCAGCAAAAAGGGGGTGAGTAGGGAGGTTAGACAGTACAAGCATGACAAAAGAGGGGCAACATTTTTGAATGAGAGCAGAGTTGGCTATAGAAGTTGTTGAGTCCTGCTCCCAAGGCCACAGGTGCAAGGACTTGCACCAAGGCCACAAAAGTGGAGCCCAGAACCAAAGTCACCTCCAAAGCTGACTGAGCCCCTTTGTAACCATTGCCAAAAGCCCATTGATCATCACTAACAAGCTTCCTGACTTCCAATTAGGTGAAGATGCCCACTCTAGTAAACACCCTATAGTGCCCCAACCAACCACCTAATGCCAGCCTTCCAGCAGAAATTTTGTCTTGAGACTATAAAAGTTGGCTATTAACCATGAAATCTGTTGACTCTCCCAGGACTGTCAGGAGCTGTCGGCCCACTGCACTCACAGTGCCCACATTATCTCTGCTCTTTGTTCTTAATAAACTCACTCCTTTCTGCAGTACTCCATGTCTGGAAATTCTTTTCCATCTGTGCTCGCACTGCCTCAACAGAAGTGACATGGAAGCCTGGGAGATGCTGGCAAGTAGAGATTGTAGAGAAAAGCCAAGGGGCTGGAGATGGGGCCAGAAACACATGCCCATGTCTTTTATGCTCCACAGACACGTTAGGCTGGTGTGGTGTGGTTTTAAAACACGTTTGCAAATCCTTTGACACATCAAGAGATGGAATCTAATTCCCCTCTCTTTGAATGAGGGTTGGCCTTAGAGATTCCATCCTAATGAATAGAATTTGGCAGAAGCGATGTTGCATGACTTTTGAGGCTAGATCACAAAAGCCTATATGACTTCTGCCTAATTCTATCCCTTCGGGAATACATATCTTTAGAGCCCTGAGCTCCCATATAAAAAGTCGGCTACAGGCTTCCCTGATGGCTCAGTGGCAAAGAATCCACCTGCCGATGCAGGAGACATGGGTTTGATCCCTGATCCAGGAAGATCCTACATGCCATGGAGCAACTAAGCCCGTGTGCTACAACTACTGAGCCTGTGCTCTAGAGCCTGGGAGCTGCAACTACTGAGCCCATTAGCCCTGGAGCCTGTACTCTGCAATAAGAGAAGCCACCGCAATGAGAAGCCTGTGTACAGAAACTAGAGAAAAGCCCGAGTAGCAATGAAAACCCAGCACAGCCCCAAATAAAAAAGATAAATAGATTCTCTTAAAGAAAATGGAAGTTGGTTACCTTGAAGCCACCATTCAAAGAGACCATATAGGGACAGAGGGATGCCCAAGAAGCCCAGTTATACCAGCTGCCATGTGTGCTAAGTTTTCACAGCTCAGGTATCGAACATATGAGTGAAGAAGCCTTTAAGATGTCCCCAGCCTCAACAGTTTTTCTATTTCTTAATGGGAGGATATTGATTTACAACACTATGTTGGTTTCTGCTGTACAACAATGCAGATCAGTCACAATTATATATCTCTTCTCCCTAGTGAGCCTCCTTCTCCTCCTCCCATCCCACCCCTCTAGGTCATCACAGAGCACCAGGCTGGACTCCCTGTGCTATATAGCCACTCCCCACCAGCTATCTGTTTTACACATGACAGTGTATGTATGTCAATGCTACTTTCTCAGTTCATTCCACTCTTCTCCTTCCTGTTCTGTGTCCACAAGTCTGTTATCTACATCTGAATCTCCATTCCTTCCCTGTACAGCCTCAACATTTATCAGACACATGTAAAGCATTGTGCCCAATAGAAGATATGTTCTATTGAAGCAACTGTGGAAAATTTGTAAAAAATTTACCAAGACTTAGTGCTCCAAGAAAACTTGAATATATTTCCCAAAAGGAATCATATAAGCCATATTATCTTAACATAATATGATAAAATTAGAAAGTAACAAGAACAAATAGCCCCTAACTCAACATTGTAAATCAACTATACTTCAATTAGGGAAAAAAAGAACAAATAGCCTAAATAACTTTATCTTTTGGAGATCTAAAAATATCCTTTCCCTCACATAAATCAACAAGAATAAGCAAATGTTTTATCTAGGAAGGGGAAGTTACAAGATTAATTTAATGATAACCAAAGGGGAATCCTTAAAATAGGAAGATGAGTTACTAAAACATAGATCAAATGAAAACTTAAAAAAAAACAGTAAGGAGAATCTATGATGATTGCTTAATTTGGAGGCTTAGTGACCCAGGTTCTTTCCACATTTCTACTCTGCCATCCTCAGTTGCCAGTGCCTCTCCTCATGCTCACAAAATGGCTGCATCAGCTCCAGGTATCACATCCTCACACAACATTCCAAGGCAAGAAGGGAGGAGTCTTATCTCTTTCCTTGTGTTCCTCTTTGAAAGGAAAACCTTCCTTGAAACCTCCCAGCAGATTTCTCCATCTTAATCTTTGGTCAAAATTGCATCACATTTCTTTTTCTGAACCAATCACTGGTAAGGGGAATGGAATTACTGCAATTAGTTTTGATTGTCAGGATTTACTGCCAGCTCCACTCCTGGGTTGGGGAGGGGCCCAGCTTTTCCTGAGTCACAAAGCCTTCCCTAAATGAACACAATCTAGGTTTTGTAAGAGAATGGTTGTGGGGTAAGAGACCTATAATGATAGTCATAACCTGCCCCTTGAGGCTGCCACTTGCATCAAAACATAATATATTCTTTTTCCTTTTAAAGTACTTCACCTGTCTGTATGAACAAAAATTTCTCAAATATTAATAGATCTATTAAGTAACAAATCAAAAAAATTACAGTTTCAAAGACAGTGAACTTAAAAATTTCCTGTTCATTCTGGTACCATACATTCTGGTACAATTTCAACTTAAAATTCTAAGTCTACACCAGTAACACATTTTAAGCAGAGTCACATGGATTTTACTTGAATTGACAATATCTGCTTAAACATTACACATACATAAAGTGCCCAGTTTGCCCAGAGTCTTTACAAGAAAATATGGGCTACTCTTAAACATTTCTAAATTTAATTAGAAATCTTCCCTGAGTCAAAAGATGCCACTAAGGATCATGGTTATCATCCCAGTGAAATGAATTTATTTTTGACCTGAAATTTTGGCCACACATGAGCTCAGGAAAGGCAGAGAGTGGGGGCAATTCCTCTCACACCCACTAAGGAAACCATTAAATCATCTTCTCAGCATGCTTGAGGTTTCAAAAGGAATCTGTGTCAACATTTCGAGTTGCTATGTCAATGATTATATAACTCAAAGGGGTGGTCTTGGGTCCCTGACATTCTTCAACTTTCTCACTTAAATCAACAAGGGCCTCCAGGTTGAGTATCCCACTAGAGTCTTTGTTTCTTGAATTCTTAAAAGGTATGTATATATTTTCCTGGAGAAGACTCTTGAAAGTCTCCTGGACTGCAAGGAGATCAAACCAGTCAATTCTAAAGGAAATCTACCCTGAATATTCACTGAAAGGACTGATGCTGAAGCGGAAGTTCCAATACTTTGGCAACCTCATGCAAAGAGCTGACTCATTGGAAAAGACCCTAATGCTGGGAAAGATGGAGGGCAGGAAGAGAAGGGGGCGACAGAGGATGAGATGGTTAGACAGCATCACCAACTCAATTGACATGAACTTAAGCAAATTCTGGGAGGTAGAAAAGGACAGGGAAACCTGGAGTGCTGCAGCCCATGGGGTCACAAAGAGTTGGACATGACTGAATAACAACATATATCTTTCTGTCTAGGTATAAAGACCTTTGAACTTTACAGGAATTCTGCATTCTTTCATGGTCTCAGGACCACTTGATACTTCCAAAAAGATACTCAACTGAATGCTGGAAATCTCACATTGTCTGTCTGATTTGTGATCACAGCACATAAGGTCCACTCTACTGGTGTTAAATACCATTGGATTGTAGAGAAAATACTTTAGAAAGGTGACTGAACAAGTTTGTGATCAGAGTAGATCTAGTATTGTATTACAAATGAGGAAGAACACAGGAAGGGAGGGTGGAAGGGATGAGGAGAGAGAGAGTGACAGACACAGGCTTTGTGCCTGATAGGGTTTCACTAGAAGCAGAACCAGGGCTTGATTCTAAGTGTCCCAGGGCAGCTTGGAGAAGGGAGAGAAGCCATCTCCTTACAATTTACAGGGCTCACAGGGTATGCTTGCCACACACCACTCATCTCGGCACAAGCTTCTCACACAAGCCTCAGAGGTCTGATAGACTGGTATTCTTCATGCCAGGCCTCTGTCTAAAGAACTCAGGCCATTCATTCAAATTAGTCATCCTCAGCCCCACCCCACCCCCCATCTCAAAATCTAATCTCTTATATCCCAGAATTCTGCCTGAATCTGGTCTCTTGCCTCAAACCCCAAACCCATGCCTTGGTTTGAGCCTCATCATCTCTTTCCAGGACTCATACAGTGGCCTTCTCCCTGGCCTGCCTCCAATTGTTCCCCCTTTTCTCATGGTGCTCCACTGCTAGAAAACCTCCTCTGGCTTCCAGGCTTTGGCATCAGATCAAAACGCCTCAGCCTGGCACTCACATTGCATGTACCCTAGGCTCCAGCCTCTGGAACCTCTCCCCATAACCTCTACAACATCTGATGTCCTTGGAGGCGTGGCTTCCTCTGCCTGAAAGACTCTTCCCCTGGTCTACTTGGTGATCACTTATTTGCCTTTTAAGAGCTAGTGCATACATCACTTCCTCCAGGAAGCCTCTCCGGGGTGCTCCAGACAATGCACCCCTCTCTTAAAGGAATGAACACACTGTATTACAATTATTTGCTTGCAGCTACATCCCCTTTGACATCTAGAGCAAGCACCTTGAGAACCTGACCCTGCTTATCTGTCTCTGCATCCCCAGAGACTAGCACACTGCTGGGCTGATGCAAGGTGCTCAAAAAAGATTTGATGAATGAATGAATGCATGAATAAATGAGTGACTTTGACTATTGTGGTAGATTGCCATTTGGTGAGGCCTGATGAACTGTATTCATGCCCTTGTGTAGTCCCTCCCACAGTGACTCTGGGCTGGGGAAGTGACACCTGTCAACTTCAGCTCACAACTTAGTGGACAGAAGTGGTCACATGGCCCTGCTCAGCTGGGAAACAGAGGCAAGAGTGGTGGCAGGCAAGTATGATGCCAGCATGCTAAGTCAGGACTGGTTAAACACCAACTAATGTTTCTTCTTTGGCTCTCTGAGTCCTAAATTTCTACCTTTCTAATAATGACAGGCATTTGTATAGAATTATGCTTCATGCAAAATATTCCCACATACATGATCCCTGCCAGACTGCTCCTAGATAGCACTGTTGTCATCATATTTCATAGATGAGAAAACTCGTCAATCTCCCAGCTAGTTAATGAAGAAGTTGGGGTTCAAACTTCAAAGCCAGGCTGTTTTGTCAGCCACAGCAGCCTTGGGGTTGTCACAGTCCAGGTATGTCATCAGGAGGACTTCCCTGAAAGAGCCAAATACAGGGAACAGACTGGACCTGGGTTAATTTTTAGGAAAGTGAAAGTGTTAGCCACTCAGTCGTTTCCAACTCTTTATGACCCCATGGACTGTAGCCCACCAGGTTCTTCTGTCCATGGGATTCTCCAGGCAAGCACGCTGGAGAGGGCTGCCATTCCCTTCTCCAGGGGATCTTCCTGACCTAGGGATTGAACTCAGATCTCCTACATTACAGGCAGATTCTTTACCATCTGAGCCACCATGGAAGCCCGGCTTGAATATCTTTCCCTCTCCCTATCCTAATTCACTTAAATAATTTCAAAATATAGAAAGAGACACAGAGAGAAATCTGCTGGTCAACTTGGGTCACGTGTTCATCCCTGTAATGGGAAGACAGGGTCACATCATTGGTAGCTGCAAGGATAGGAAGGAATCACTCCTAAGGGAGAGGAATGCTATTACCAGAAGAAGATGGCCAGGCATGCTGTGCAGACAAAACCCAAAGATGCACACTCTAAGTTTGGCATTAGTAAGTGTGAGGGCTTCCCTCATAGCTCAGTCAGTAAATCATCTGCCTGCAATGCAGGAGACCTAGGTTCAATTCGTGGGTCAGGAAGATCTCCTGGAGAAGGAAATGGCAATCCACTGCAGTATTCTTGCCTGGAAAATCCCATAGACAGAGGAACCTGGCAGGCTACAGTCCATGGGGTTGCAAGAGTTGGACACGACTTGGCGACTAAACCACCATGGTTGAATTTGGGCTTCTCCCATGGTTCAGTGGTAAAGAATCCACCTGCAGTGCAGGATACACAAGAGAGGCAGGTTCGATCCCTGGGTTGGGAATATCCCTTCGAAAAGGAAATGGCAACCCACTCCAGTATTCTTGCCTGGAGAAACCCATGGACAGAGGACCTGGTGGGCTACAGCCCATGGGGTTGCAAAGAGTCGGACACGACTGAAGTGACTTAGCACTCACATTAGTTGAATTGTGTTCCCCTCACCCCAAAAGGTATGTTGGTATCCTAATTTCTAGTACCTGAGAGTGTGGCCTTATTTGGAGACAGAATTTTTACAGAAGTAATCAAGTTAAAATGAGGTCATTAAGATGGACCTTGATCAAATATGATTATTATCCTTAAAGGAAGGGGAAATTTGGACACAGAATCATGTACAGAGGGAGAACAGCAACTGAAGATGAAGGCAGAGATGGAGCTGTTGCTTTTACATGCCAAGGGATGCCGAAGACTGCCAGCAAAGCACCAGAAGCTAGGGGAGAGACCTAGAACAGATTCTCCATCTCATCTCATGTGGACCAATGCTGCCCACATCTTGATCTTGGACCTCTGGCCTCCAGAATGGTGAGACAATACATTTCTGCCATTCAAGCCACTCAGCGTGTGGTCCCTTGTTATGGCAGCCCTAGCTAATGACAACACCATGCTGGACAGAGTGGGATTCTGACAAAGGCTGTTATCATCCCTCTCCAACTCTGATCCATTTCTGCTTCTTTGCCTGTGTCCTTTGCCTGTCAACTCTTACATCAGTGTTCTTCCCCAGCCACTCATCTCTGTCAAACCTCCAGCCAGCAAGACCACTGTTCCCCCAACATGGCTGCATGTGTGTTTGGATCCCAGAATCCTCCTGTCTCCAAAGCTGTCACAGGATGAGAAAATCACACTTGCCTGCCACCACTCTTGCCTCTGTTTCCCAGCTGAGCAGGGCCATGTGACCACTTCTGTCCACTAAGTTGTGAGCTGAAGTTGACAGGTGTCACTTCCCCAGCCCAGAGTCACTGTGGGAGGGACTACACAAGGGCATGAATACAGTTCATCAGGTCTCACCAAATGGCAATCTACCACAATAGTCAAAGAGCACCCCAAGGAGGGGTGGAAAGGAGGGTGGTTATGTCTAGGCCTTACCCACATGGGTTCTCCTCTGTGTCACTCACCTCCAGGTGGGCTATAGGACTGAGTGGCTTACTAGCCCCTGCCCTAATTTAGCTAGGGATTCGGGAGGAGGATAGGAAAGGAAGGTGAGTAAAATGTGAGGTGGGAAAAGAGGGGACTCTGAACCAAAATTTTGATTCGGCTTCCTGATGCCTATAGTAAGCTGTCACAGGATGAGAAAATCACACTCTCTAGTGTCACTACACACTTCGAATGCTCTTCGATTCCCTTGAGACTCTCCTTCAGTTTTGATAAAATTCCTTTGGATAATTACAGCCCATCTGGAAACTGCTAAAGAATGTAATGGGGCTGAAAGTGGTTGATGTGGACAGCAGGGGCAGAATGACCCATGTGGGCTGGAGAGGACCTTGAGCTGTCTGGCTTAGATGGGCAAAAAAAAAAATTGAAATATCACGTGGTCTTAGTAATGGTAACAGCCAGCCAGTCAGGGAGCTGCTAGAACAGACTTGTTATCTAAATTCTGGAAGGGGCTCACTCTTTCCTAGAAGGTCTAGGAGAGGACCCAGTCCAGGCAGAGGAGGCTGTTGAACTCAGTAACCGGGCAGAAACTGCAGACATTGAATCACTTGCTTTCAGCGGCGGCGGTGACCTTGGAATGGTGGGCAGAGTGATGTGAAGGGGTCCAAGTACCCCTTCACAGAAGGAGGTGTCACCCTTTCTTTGCTCTATCTGCAGGACTATTGGCAGACAGCCCTCAGCCCTTCAAGGCTTCCTTGGCTCCAGAGACCTCTCCAAGGTCACAGCCATTCGCTGACTGATGGCTGCTGGAGTAGAAAAGTCCACCATCTTGGGACAAATCCTAAGGGCCAGTCTCACTCCGAAGCCTCCTACGGGGGTGGCCGAGGCTGTCACTGGGCCTGCATCACAGCTGACTTTGGCCTCTGGCCTACCTCTCCTGCTTCCTTGTCCTCTTTTCCAGAAGAAAGAAAGAAAGCGAAGTCGCTCAGTTGTGTCCAACTCTTTGCGACCCCATGGACTGTAGCCTGCCAGGCTCCTCTGTCCATGGGATTTTCCAGGCAGGAATACTGGAGTGGGCTGCCATTTCCTTCTCCAGGGCATCTTCCCGACTCAGGGATTGGCCCAAACATAACCACGCTCCTTTCCAGTGGTTTCCCGCATTGGAGGCAGACTCTTTACCATCTGAGCCACCAGGGAATCCTTTTCAGGGAGATTTACTAAGCACCCCACCTGCTCCCCTCTCTCTCAGAGGCGCCTTCCTGGGAACCCAATACCTCACAGGTGAGTTAATTTACCCCACACCCCACCCACCCCCGCCACCTGGCTTCCTTTATCTTCAAAGTACTTGTACCACAGCCTTCTTGGTGGTTGGTTACACAGATTAGATGAGAGGCTGCCACCTCCCCCATCCTGGTCCTGTTTGTGGGGCAGAGTGGGGAAGCCGCGGGGATCTGGGAGTGTGTCTCATTAGGATGTTTAGAGGCTGGAGCCTGCTGACTGGAAACGACAGCCAGGCTCTGCAAGGGATTGTTTCAGGCTTTAAATCTGCACCTAAGTGAGGGCTGCCAGGCTATGTTTGTGCCTCTGGAAACATGTCCCGTGTTTGCCTGAGTCCCTCCTGCTGTGGTGACGTGACCAACTATGGGGTGACTGCTGAAGGGAGGGGGGCAGGGCAGCGGGGTCCCCAGGGTGGGGTGCCATCTCTGCAAGAGACATTTCTAATTTCTTTTGAGCCACAGGGGGTAGTAGCCTGGAGTTAGGGCAGGAGATCTCTGCTCCTCAGGGGGCCCAGCAGGATGGAGGGTATGTGTAAGCACCAGTACTGTCTCCAACGCCTCCCCAACCCCTCTGAAAGTGGCAGCTGTGAGAATGTCACCTTGCACTTCCAGCAGAGGACATCACGTCCTCCTCTTAGGAGGCCCTGGTGGGTGGGGGACTCCAGAGGGACCTGCGATTCTTCTGGCCTGAGGGATCCCTTTGTGATGGCCTAGCACTGGCTTCCAAAATTCTTATTTTTCTCTTACGGAACTTGTACAAAATTCACCTTCAGACGAGCCATGGAGAAAAAGGTAAAAACACACTAAGTATGCACACACACATGTGCACACATAAAAACAAAAGGACAAAAGGAAAAAAAACATAATTGGCTATTCTGACACCTAGAGATAAAAACCATGACATTTGGGGGCATTCCCTTACATACTTCATTCTTTATATTTTCACATCAACATGCTACAGAGTCACCTATACCCTGGTGGCTCAGATGATAAAAGAATCTGCCTACAGTGCGGGAGACCTGGGTTCGATCCCTGGATCAGGAAGATCCCCTGAAGAAGGGCGTGGCACCTGACTCAGTATTCTTGCCTGGAGAATCCCATGGACAGAGGAGCCTTGTGGGCTATAGTCCATGGGATCACAAAGAGTCAGACACAGCTGACTGACCAACACTTTCTTACACTTACACCCCTTTAAAGTATGTCAGTTAAACCCTATACCTTTCCAGAGCAAGGAAAACAGTTTCCATAATAGAGATGAAGATGAACAGAAAACCACCAGCACCCCCAGAACTTGCCTCTGCTAATTCTCCCAGGAATAACCAATTTCCTAATTTTCTAATGCTGTTGAAGTAATGTTACCTATTTCTAAAGTTCATATAAATAGAATCATATAGTATTAAAAAAAAAAAAGAACAGAGGCGATACTGTTCAGCAGTTCACTCAAAGAATGAACTTCAGATGGAAGCCATAATCTATTTCCTCAGTTGCTTTCAATTCCAATGTCTCTCCAATCTTGTCAAGTGATACCAGTGTGTAGGGTACCTATTTTTCACGCGATGTGGTCCTGATATGCTAGCAAACTACTGCAGGAGGAACTCACCCCAAGAAACAGGGACCTTGCTGTGGAGGATTTAGTGCTGAGCTTCCAATACTTTGCCAACCAAGTTATTTTCAAGGGTGATTATGACTATTTGGTGATTTTCCTCTCACTGCCTGTCTTTAGAAGCCACCCCCTCCAGAGGGTGCAATTTCACTGTACATCTGTTTACAACATTCAGGATGTTTCCAATGTTCCAGTAAGAATTCAGATGCTGAGAAGTACATCCTGGTCCATAATACATGGGCCCTCTCGGCCAGTCATTTCTTTAGAATAAATTTCTAGAAGTAGATGGGATGGCTTATTTCATGTGTCAATATGACAGGGCCCTTGTAGGGCCTGAGTATCTGGTTAAACAATATTTCTGGGTGTTTCTGTAAAGTGAAAGATGCTCAGTCATGTCCAACTCTTTGCGACCCCCTGGACTATACAGTCCTTGGAATTCTCCAGGCAAGAATACTGGAGTGGTAGCCTTTCCCTTCTCCAGGGGATCTTTCCAACCCAGGAATCGAACCAGGATCTCCTGCAATCCAGGCGGATTCTTTACCAGCTGAGCTATCAGAGAAGCCTGTTTCTGCGAGGGTATTTCCAAATAAGGTTGGCATATGAACTGGAAGACTGAGTAAAGCAGGATCCCCCTCTCCCCACAATGTGGGTGAGCCTCATCTAATCCACGGAGGGCCTGAGTAGAACAACAACAAGAAAAATATAAACAGAGAAAGGGAGAAACTGCTCTCTGCCAGATGTGAGCTGAAACTGGTTTTCTGCCTTTGGATCAGAGCTTACATCGTGGGATTTCTTGGCCTCCAGAATCACGTGAGCCAGTTCCTTATGATGAATCATGTTCATTGGCCCCCGTGCATTCATTCTCCCTATTTTTTTTTTAAAATTTTCTTTACTTTATTGTGTTGGTTTTGCCATATATTGACATGAATCCGCCATGGGTATATATATGCTCCCCCTCCAGAACCCCCTCCCTCCTCCCTCCTGATTCCCTCCCCCTGGGTCATCCCGGTGCACCAGCCCCAAGCATCAAACCTGGGCTGGCGATTGATTTCACATATGATAATTAACATGTTTCAATGCCATTCTCCCATTCTCCCTATCTTTATCCACTACCTTCAAAGTCAGAGAGAATCAGCTGCAATTCCAGTCCCACCTTTTACTTGCCAGCCAGTTTCTGAGCCTCTCACCACCTTACTTAGTTTCCACATTGTAAAACGGAGTCCCTGACACTTTCTACTGTGAGGTTTTTGTGAAGATTAAAAGCAATTAGTTCAGTGCTCATATAGTAATGTGTGTGTGTGCTTAGTCGCTCAGTTGGGTCTGACTCTTTGCGACCCCATGGACTGTAGCCCGCCAGGCTTCTCTGTCCATGGGGATTCTACAGGCAAGATTACTGGAGTGGGCTGCCATACCATCCTCCAGGGGATCTTCCCAACCCAGGAGTCAAACCCAGGTCTCCTTCACTGCAGGCAGATTCTTTACCACCTGAGCCACCAGTAAAAACACAGTTAAATGTAATTTCAATGACTATCAAATGAATATATATCTATATATGTAGGCATGTATATTCTCCTCGCATTGGTTCTGTTTCTTTGGAAACCCTAACACTAACCCTAACAACTCCTCTAAAAACAAGCCCATACCACTATCTGTGTAGGAATGTTTCTTTTTTTCCTTTTGCTTGCCAACACTGAGTTATCACACAAAGGAATATCAGTGTAGGAAGTCTTTTCTTTTTTTAAAAAAAATATATATGTAGACTGGGAACTTCCCTGTGGTCCAGTTGCTAAGACTTCATGCTCCCAGTGCAGGGGGCTCAGGTTCGATCCCTGGTCAGGTAATTAGATCCCACAAGTAAGAGTTTGCATGCCATAACTAAAAATCCTGCTTGACGCAACAAAGATCGAAGATCTTGTGTGCCACAACTAAGACCCAGCGCAGCCAAATTAATAACAAATAAATTTTAAAAAAATGTGGTCTGCATACTTTGTACATCATTCAAACAGTACAAAAAGGTTTACAGTTAAAAGGTAACTATCTATCCCCCATTCCCTTAATTCTCTTCCTGAGAAGAAACCGTTAACTGCTTCTTGAATCTCCTTCTGGAAACACCCTAGGCCTGCACTGGCCCATATGGTGGCCAGCAATCATATATGGCTACTGAGTGCATGAATTATAGCTATTCCAAATTGAAATGTACTATTAATGTAACATACACCCTGGATTTTAAAGACTTAAAACACAAGATAGAATGTAAAATGTCTCATGTATAACTGTTTGAATGGATTAGATGTTGAAGTGATATTTTGCTATATTGAGCTAAGTAAATATCATTAAATTCATTTCAGTTATTTCTCCTTTTTTTTCCAATGTGGCTACTAGAGA
The DNA here is from genome assembly GCA_007570785.1 of Antilocapra americana. Classification (NCBI taxonomy): domain Eukaryota; kingdom Metazoa; phylum Chordata; class Mammalia; order Artiodactyla; family Antilocapridae; genus Antilocapra; species Antilocapra americana. Next base: position 1,136,715 of record ML664662.1, read on the forward strand.
ATTTTGAATTCCTCTATGGCTTGCACTCTAATTCTATTGACTACAGCTGTTCCATGCATATTGAAGTGTTTGCTCATAAGGCCTTCCTTCCTTTTTTCTTTAACTTAAATGGTGGCACCTCAGGCTTACAGCAGGAGAAATACCCAATCACAGCTATGGTTTGTACATTGCTGGGTGCGACTCAGCAGCACTGGCCCAAGCTAAACATTCGTGGGCTGGGTTGTAGGTGAGATCAGCAGGCCCAAGCACTGGGGACATTCTCTGCTGTCCTTGGGCCAGGTCACCAGGGGCAACTCTCCTCCCAGGCTAGAGCCTCAGGACCATGGTTCGATCTTGCCTTTGGAGTATCTGTAACATTTAGCTGCCCTAGCTCACGTCTTTCCTCTAAAAACAAAATAAACTTTAAATCCCTACTGTCCTCTGGGCCACTAAATTGTTAGCTTGAGGCTGAGGGTGTGGCGGGTATGCACCTTCATATTTTCTGTCTCATATTGAAAGGGTTTGTCAGGCCAAGCCTCCTATACCCAGGGAGGCCAAAGTCAGTTTGGTCTAGGAATATGAGGTGAGCTGTATGTCAAGATCAGTGAAATGGAAAAACAAATGATTTTTTTATAATTGTCGGTGCTTCGCTGCGAGGTTACATTTTGTCCTAGAAAATACAGGTTATTGATTTTCCCCTCTGTATATACAAATCCATTTATAATCCTACTATTGCAGAAAAGTAAAAACTTAAGAAAAAAAAGAATGAAAAAATAAGAAAAACAGTTTGGCTGCCAGGGAAACAATATAGGAAACTAGAGCATGTGAGGATTCCATTAAGTTCCAAGATGAAGCGGGGCAGGTTCGGAGTGTTCATGCAGGAAAGACTGGCAAGGAAAGATCAATTGAAACCATCTGTTTCTAGAAGAGGGCCAGGTGCCACCCTGACAGATGGGCATAAATGCTAGCCTGGCATGGGGCCAGCTGACGCCCGGCCTAATGGCAGAGAGCAGGGTCTCTCCTCAGCATGTGTGGCGACCACCCAAACCTGGTCCAGGTGGGGCCACAGAGCCTGTAACTCTTGTCCCCCTGCATTCTGGCATGGATTTCTGCAGCGTCTGGGGCCAGAAGTAGAGGTGACCATAAGGAGAGAAGCAGGGGTATTCTGAGGGCTACTCACCTATGTGTCACCTAGGAAGGAGTGCACTTGAAAAACATTCTTGCCTCACACTCTCAAAGTTGCTCATCAGAACTTGGTCAATGGGCTTCCCCAGTGGTTCAGTGGTTAAAACTCTGTGCTGCCAAAGCAAAGGGTGAGGGTTTGATCCCTGGTTGGGGAACTAAGTTCCCACATGCCGTGCGGAGAGGCCAATCAATAAAGAAAATGAAAATTAAAAAAATATATAACCCTGGCCAGAAATGCACATTGAAAAGAACTTAGTCAAACATTTTCCATGACCTTTGGCCTAGGACTGTTCTAAGAGGTGGCGATGGGGAGTGAATCGGCAGTAACTTGGTGTTGCCAGTTGAAAATCTTTTCTCTCCAAATGGATGCATACACTGATGACATTTACTATTTTGGCCTTCCCTTTCCAAGAAAACGATCTGAATCAATTCTCACCTGTGGTAGCTCACACAGCCACAATCCTCACCCCTCCTTTCCTCTGTGCCCTTGGACCCTAGCTCTGGGCACTGGGCTCAGCCATGTGACAGGATTAGGCCCATGGGCTGTTAGCAGGCATATCAGAGAGGCTCAAAATGGCCAATGCACTGGAGCTTGCTCTCTCTTGGGTATGTACCATCTCCATGACCATATGCTCAAACTAGCCTACTGGACCATGAGAAACACGTGGAGTGGAGTGGAGAGGAGCGGCGGCCAGCCTCGATCAGCCACCAGCCAGCTGTGAGCGAGTCTGGCTGAGATCAGTAGACCTAACCCAGCCAGCCATCTGGTTGCATGAGTACTGAGCTTTGAGTTGTTAGGTGGTGTTGCTGCAGCAGAAGCTGATATATTCAAAAGTCTAGAGGGCCTGAATTTGCCTTTGGTACACATGGGAAGGGGCTTCCACAGTAGCTCATCAGCAAAGAATCTACCTGTAATGCAGGAGCCGCAGGAAACGTGAGTTTGATCCCTGGGTCAGGAAGAGCCTCTGGAGAAGGGTGTGGCCACCCACCCCAGTATTCGTGCCTGGAGAATTCCATGGACAAAGGAGTCTGGTGGGCTACAGCCTGTATTGCTGCAAAAGGAGTCAGACACAACCAAAGTGACTTAGCACACACGCACGCATACATGGGAAGGAGAAACCCATTTTTCACATACTTTAAGGTCAAGGCTGCCCCATTAATAGTATTTATAGAGGAGTTGGTACAAATTTGTCTCCAGTTGCAGCAGTCCCAACAATGGAATCCTGGGAGATTTTGGTGACCCAGAGCAGTCATAAATTACGCCATATTGGAACTACATATGATTTTATAATATGATCACTCATAAAACCTTAAGAGCTCCTTTAGAAAAGGTTCAAAAATCACATGTGGGCAAAAATCTCCGTGTGTGTAACTAGAGTCGGCTAATGTTTGCTTTAGAAACTTCTCTATTTCCTGACTTGAAGAAGTTCACCCTTGCAGACTCAGCAGGGTAATAACATTGGTATCTGCATTAATGTCCTGTGCCTCTAGCGAGAATCTCTTGCAGCCACGTAGAAGTAATTTTAGGAGTTCTCACAGCAGGGTCGTAATTCTTAAATACTTAAAATATTATGTATGTTGTCTCTCCTGATGAATAGAACCTTTTTTCATCTCACTGTTAACAAACTCAGATTCTCTCAAGTGATTGAAAAGCTCTCTGCAAGCCTAAAGTTCTATAAAACCTCTAAGTAATAGCAACAATAAAACCTTATTAGCCATTTCGGGATCTGAATCACGATTTTCAATCCTTGGCATCTAATTAAACGTTTTACATTCTAAAGGAACACGTAGCAGTATACCTCTCTCCAAACGCTTCCTTTCCTGATTGGGATTAGAAAATTGGTCAAGATTTTGTACGAGGTGCACAAATGCAACTCGAAATAAAGATGTCTTAGGTAACATTGCTTTCAAACTCAAGTGTCCACCCTGGCTGGTGGTGTTAATTCCAGGTGAGGGTTGAGGGGGTGGTAAGAAAGTCATTGTTTTAGGATAAAGTACTGGCATGCCAGGTGCTCATGGGATGTTAACTTGTCAAATAGTCTCACCCTGGCTCCTAATTGATGGGGAAATGAGAAGTGAGGACCAACAAGAACCTTCGCGCTCAGGCTTAAAACTCACCAACCCTAGAAGCAGAAGTGCTCAGTTTCCAAATCCCAGATTCTCATCTGCCTTCTTCTGCCACTCTCATCATTTATAATCTGTGACCAATATGGTCACCACCATGGTTACCAACCAGATGCTTACAACGTGACCGGTCCAAATTGACAGGCATCATCACATACATGCCAAAGTTCAAAGGCTTTAGAATGAACAAGAAGAACTGCAAAACCCTCATTGCTTGTTCTCCCTGCTCCCTCGTGTGCTCACTCTGCCAAGCCCTGCTCTCAAGAGGCATAAGTCCCCTCCCCTAGCAATTGGGCCTGGCCTCTGGATGCGGGCAATGTGCAGCTCAAGCAAGGGGTCCACATGCACCATGGGCAATGACGACGCAGTACCACCGATGGACAAAGCCCTTGTGAAAACCAACATTCAGATAGCTCTTCCTTCTGGGTGCTATGGGGCAGTAGTTCCGCATTCTGGTTTGGTTGTGAAACACTTCAGGGTTGTGGGAGCTGGTGTCATAGATGAAGATTAGGGAGGAAGCATTGGTGTTGTAATATGTAATTTTGGCAAAGAAAGGTTTGAAGTCAAAAAGGGTGATCAAACTGCACAGCTCATTTGTGAACAGATATTTTATCCTGAAATAGCAGATGTTCAAGTTTTAGGTAACATCGAAAGGGATTCAGGAGGTTTTGGTTCCACTGGAAAGAAAACTTATGCCAAGAACAGAAAATAAGAAGAATGTACTTTGTTCTTGAAGCTAAAGATTTTGCTTTTTGAAAAAAGAAAATACCTCTTTAATTATTTTGGTACTGATTAGATGTTGAAATTATCCCTGAGGATATATTGGCTTAAGTAAAATATATTATTGCAGTCAGTTTCTTTCTTTTTTTTTTTTTTTGCAGTCAGTTTCATCTGTTACTTTTTACCTCTTGTGTGCGTGGCTCCTAGAAAATAGAAGATTCTCTAGGTGGCTTGAATTTGATTTCTATTGGACAGGGTGCCCTGGAGGAAGAGAGAGAGCAAAGGCCAACGAGGACAACGTCCAGTGGGAGTGGACAACCTCCCAGGCCTGTCTCCTGGCGGGAGAGACTGAGTGGGGAAATCATCCCTTTGAATTTCAGCAGGTGAGCTTGAAAACCATACAGCAGCACTTTTTGAATTGGACTGAGAGCTACAGGATCCCAGCGCTGCCCGTTAGCCTACCTCAGTGAGTAGCCACTTCTGTATGTGATTGGGTTCTCAGGCTTCCAAAACTTTGGGCTCTTTGGTAGGTCTACTTTCCAGGGCCTGGTGGGAGCTGTATGTGAAAAAGAGCACCCAGGGAGCCCCGCGAGTGGTAGTGAAGACAGCTCTGGGGCTTTCTGACACCCTAACACGGTACAGAAAGGTGTTTGCCTTCCCCAAGGCAACCTCAGCTCGGTTCCCCATGAGGAGGAGTCAGAGGTGGAGTTTAATGCGCTGGAGGTTGACTAGGGAGAGCCCTTGGGATCCAGCCCTGAGAAAGGAAGGGGAGAAGGCAAGAGAGGCCGGACAGAGAAACTGAGCTGCAGCGTCATCCTCCAGGAAGCCTTAACCTACTCTATAGGGGGTTGGAAAGCTAGAATGAGACTTGGAGCCTTCTGAAGGTGGGGAGAGAGGGCTGAGCTTTCAGACCCCCTTGGCTATCAGTCATTGGAGGTGGGCTACCTGGGAAAAATGTGACCTTGGCTGGAGGGGCTCTCTAAGCTGGGAGGAAGAAGTCCTTCATTCCTGAAAGCAGATGCCACCATCACATAGCTGGCCTCTGAATCTAGGTCTCCTAATTCCTTGTCCAGAGCTGGATCACCTATTCTGCCCAGAGAACCCAAGCTGCTGTCCACAGCAGGACGCGTCTATGAAGCAAAACAGAGCAACCAAGATCTGGATCCAGAAAGGCACTCTGCAAGGCAAATAGGCCAAGATGTGTCTTGATCTGCTCCCTCCATTTGTTTTGACAAAGCACCTGTTGTCTCAGGGGATTTTTCAATCCTTGGGCAGTCAAGGAATGGGGGAATTTACTAAGGGCACAGCGAAGAGTTGCTGTGACTCTGGGCCAGGCAGCCTTGCTGTGTCCTCTCACACAGGTGGGATCTCCAACCTCAGCCAGCAGCATCATCGCTACAGTTAAAGCTTACAACTCATCAAAGACAAACATTGTAGCTCAACTACTGGAGAAGCTCACGCATCTGGGTCGTATCTTTCAGCATCCCATTGTTAGCATGGTTTTCCAGCAAAAGCCCCCACCAATATGCCAAGTACACGTCCTGGTCCAGGGCCCTTGGCAATAGCAAAGCTCTCAAAAGAGATCAAGGAGGTGATGAGTTCTGGTCACTGCCCCATGCTTTCTGTGTGATGCTTTGAACTAATGGTTTCGGCCTAAAGGGCTAGAGGACTGCCAAAATCTCACAGGGTAGGGAGGCGACAGTGGCCATTACCAGCTTAGAAAATACAGAATTGGCTGCAGGAGGCCTGTCTGTTTCTATCATTGTCTTTCTTAGGCAAGTTGCTCCGCTTTTTTATGGTTAACATAGGAGTCATTCAGCCTTCATGGGACCCCAGTAAAACTAGATGGAACCGTATCTCTCTCAGACAGATGGGAATGAGGGCTGGTGTTGCAGATAGCGCTCTGTTCAGAGCTTCGACTCCAGGGCGTGAAGACATGCATGCAAAAGAGAAGCCAGGTAATGAAAGTTCCAAGCATAAACAGCAAATAATCAGGCAATTATTGAACTAAGACTATAGCTTGAAGTCCTGAAACTTCTGAGTCAGAAAATTCTTCTAATAATAGTTAATAAGAACATAATCCTTATCCATAAGGAGCAAGGGAAGATGTCTAGAAGATGAAGTACGGGCTACAGCTGAGTTAACAAACAAAAACGCAGATTTGTGATGACTTTAACCAAAAAGAACGGAACAATAGCAAGTGCAGTGAGGCTTGGCAAGGGGGAGAAGGCACAGGTAGGGAACATGAAAAACCCGCTTTACTTTGATTAGCTCTTAATGAGTTTTTGACGGAATGGAGGAACCACTCTTTTACCTCCATCTTGTGGTCAAGCGCGGAACTGCAGCCTCCTCTGGGTCTTTTCCCCCGTCACTCCCTCCCCTTTCTCTTTTTCTATTTGCCAAACATTCCTGTGCTTCAATCCCCAAAGTGGGAGTCGGCTGATTGAATTCGCCCCACCGTTTCACCTCTGTGGTTTTCAAGTCCCAGCTCTATTACGTGATAGAACCAAAGCCCTTTTTACTTGGCTCTTTCTTCCCTCTGTCTAAAGATACCTCACACAACCCCTGGCTGTAAATGTCTGTGGGGTGCATGGATACCAGAACAGGGGTGATGGTACACACGTGTGTGGGGTCATGGGGTGAAACTAGAAGAAGACCTAGGCTTTGTGGGGCCTGAAATTCATACAATCTTAGGATCCCTCTTTAAGTAAAAGAATATAAGATTACAGGGACAAAATTAGGTATGACAAGAAATTATAAAAAATTCTGGATTTTAAAGAGTACCATGCATATATGTGTGCGCTCAGCTGTGTTTGACTCTCTGAGACCCCATGGACTATAGCCTGCCAGGCTCCTCTGTCCGTGGGATTCTCCAAGAAAGAATATTGGAGTGGGTTGCCATTTCCTCCTCCAGGGGATCTTCCCGAGCCAGGAATTGAACCCAGGTCTCCTGCATCGGCAGGTGGATTCTTTACCACTGAGCCACCTGTGAAGCCCTTTTAAGAGCAGACTAATATCTACACCTCACAAATTCCAGAAATGTAACATAATCTTTTTATTAACTACCTAACACACTTTTTATCTGACAATTTTGGGTTACAGACTTGTTGATTGATTTGGGGTTTGATCAATAATTCTGAAAAAATACATAAAGTTTATCTGAAATTTAGGGCACACAAGAACAACTCATGCCTTCTTAAATTGCCACTACATTGTATTGGGCTACATAATTATGTAATCGAATTACTCTTATGGGATAAAAATTGACTCATTGATAAATACGTTTCTTTAGGGTATTTTCCTGTGTCAGTGGCAATTTTGCCTGATGTTTCATCTGGAATTGCCATGCTTCATCAGAACAAGAGGCATTAGATACTCTAAGACGTGGTTCAAATCACTAAGGTAGATAAAACATGTGACTTCACATATAGACAACACTGCCTATTGTACTGCTATAGGTTTGTGCCCTGCAAGAATTCTGATAAATTCTTCCTGCTGTGATTTAAATTCATGATTTAATGTTTGCAATTAACTCATAAAGAGTGAGCCCCTAAAGCTCTAGCCCCCACCCTTGGCCCCAATAAAAGCAGGACCCCAGGCCTGTGCATTCACAAAAAACAAAAGAGAATTCTGATAAATTCTATTGCACATACATTAGATGAGAGAGGAATATATGGTACATTCATAATTGTATCCATTGCCTTGTTGAATATACTCCCAACAGGACAGAGTTTCCTTTATGTAGGGATGAATGCCCCTTCTTGGATCACAGCCTTGTCATGATGAAGGGGCTTGTGTAACTCAATGAAGCTATCAGCTATGTCATGCAGGGCCACCCAAAACGGATTAGTCATAGTGAAATGTTCTGACAAAACGTGGTCCACTAGAGGAGGGAATGGCAAACCACTCCGGTATTCTTGCTGCAAGAACCCTGTGAACAGTATAAAAAGGCAAAAAGATAAGACACCAAAAGATGAGCCCCCCAGGTCGGAAGGTGTCCAATAATGCTACTGGGGAAGAGCAGAGGGCAATTACTAATAGCTCCAGAAAGAATAAAGTGGTTGGGCCAAAGTGGAGACGACACTCCATGGTGGATGTGTCTGGTGGTGAAAGTAAAGTCCGATGCTGTAAGGAATAATACTGCACAGGAACCTGGAATGTTAGGTTCATGAATCAAGGTAAGTTGGAAGTGGTCAAGCAGGAGATGGCAAGAGTGAACATCAACATTTTAGGAATCAGTGAACTAAAATGGATGGGAATGGGAGAATTTAATTCAGATGACCATTATATCTACTACTATGGGCAAGAATGCCTTAGAAGAAATGGAGCAGCCCTCATAGTAAACAAGAGTCCAGAATGCTGTACTTGGGTGCAACCTCAAAAATGACAGAATGATCTTGGTTCGTTTCCAAGGCAAACAATTCAATATCACAGTAATCCAAGTCTATGCCCCAACCAGTAATGCTGAAGAAGCTGAAGTTAAATAGTTATATAAAGACCTGCAAGACCTTCTGGAACTAACCAACAAAAAATGTCCTTTTCATCATCGGGAATTGGAATGCAAAAGTAGGAAGTCAAGAGATACCTGGAGTAACAGGCAGTTTTGGCCTTGGAGTACAAACTGAAGCAGGGCAAAGGCCAACAGAGTTTTCTCAAGAGAACACACTGGTCATAGCAAACACCCTTTTCCAACAACACAAGAGATGACTCTACACATGGACATCATCAGATGGTCAATATTGAAAACAGATTGATTATATTCTTTGCAGCCGAAGATGGAGAAGCTCTATACAGTCAGCAAAAGCAAGGCCTGGAGCTGCTGCTGCTGCTACTAAGTCACTTCAGTTGTGTCCAACTCTATGCCACCCCACAGACGGCAGCCCACCAGGCTCTGCTGTCCCTGGGATTCTCCAGGCAAGAACACTGGAGTGGGTTGCAATTTCCTTCTCCAGTGTATGAAAGTGAAAAGTGAAAATGAAGTTGCTCAGTCGCGTCTGACTCTCAGTGACCCCAGGGACTGAAGCCCACTGGGCTCCTACGTCCACGGGATTTTCCAGGCAAGAGTAATGGAGTGGGGTGCCATTGCCTTCTCTGACCTGGAGCTGATTGTGGCTCAAATCATCAGTTGCTAATTGCAAGATTCAGACTTAAATTGAAGAAAATAGAGAAAACAACTAGGCCACTAAGTTCAGTTCAGTTGCTCAGTTGTGACTAACTCTTTGTGACACCATGGGCTGCAGCACGCCAGGCTTCCCTGTCCATCACCAACTCCCAGAGCTTGCTCAAACTCATGTCCATCGAGTTGGTGATACCATCCAACCATCTCATCCTCTGTTGTCCCCTTCCTTCTCCTCCTGCCTTCAATCCTGCCCAGCATCAGGGTCTTTTCCAATGAGTCAGTTCTTTGCATCAGGTGGCCAAAGTATTGGAGCTTCAGCTTCAGCATCAGTCCTTCCAATGAATAGTCAGGGTTGAGGTCCTTTAGGATTGACTGGTTTGATCTCCTTTCAGTCCAAGGGCCTCTCAAGAGTCTTCTCCAACACCACGGTTCAAAAGCATCTAACAGGCCTTGGGGGTATATTATTTTCTTAAATCCTGTTGGACATATGAGGATATCAAGCAACATTTGATGCAAGTCATGACATTAAAAGACACGTGCTCCTTGGAAGGAAAGCTATGACAAACCTAGACAGCATATTAAAAATCTGAGACATTACTTTGCCAACAAAGGTCCATATTGTCAAAGCTATGGTTTTTCCAGTGGTCATGTATAGATGTGAGAGTTGGACCATAAAGAAAAGTGAGTACCAAAGAATTGATGGTACAGTTCAAAAGAACTGTGGTGTTGGAGAAGACTCTTGAGAGGCCCTTGGAAAGCAAGGCAGTCAAAGCAGTGAATCATAAAGGAAATCAACCCTGAATATCCATTGGAAGGACTGATGCTGAAGCTGAAGCTCCAATACTTTGGCCACCTGATGCAAAGAACTGATTCATTGGAAAATATTGTGAAGCTGGTAAAGACTGAAAGCAAGAGAAGGGAACAACAGAAAATGAGATGGTTGGATGCCATCACCAACTCAATGGACATGAGTTTGAGCAAACTCCAGGAGATGGTGAAGGACAGGGAAGCCTGGTGTGCTGCTTTCTATGGGGTTGCAAACAATTAGACACAACTGAGTGACTGAACAACAACAATCATTGAGTACTCATTATGTGCTATATACTTTTCTAAGCATTTTATATGTGCAATATCTTTTAAACCTTGCAGCAAATCTAAAAGAATAGGTAGTAGGATGAACAGTCCATTTTACAGATGTAGAAACTGAGGCTAAGAGAGATTCGAGGTCACATGCTAATAGAGGGCAAAGCTTGGGAATGGAGAGACTGCTGGAAGGTAAATTGTGGGTTTGCACCAAGACAAGTGCTCATGCAGGGGTGGGAAGATGGGTAGGAGGCTGGGTGACTTCCAGGAGGTTGGGTGACTCCTGGCTTTGCGAAGAACAAACAGTGATATTATTTGCTGAAAAGGTGACTGTAAGGAGGGGAAGCTGACTTAAAAAAAAGAAAAAGGTAATGGATTTAGTTCTGCCATATTGATTTGAAGCATTTGTGGGACATCCACATAGAGATGGCTGGAAAACAGCTGGACATCTGAGTCCAGAGCTCCGAGAGAGATCTGGGTAGGAGACAGACAGGGTGGGTCATCCCTGTATAATGATGGTTGCCTTTCAGTGGATTGTCTTAATTTTCTTGGAATGTGTTGGGTGTAGGAGGAAGCCCAGCTATAATCCCAGGGTGGGCAGAGGAAGAAAGGTAGGCAAAGTAGTGGGCAGCAAGAGGGCAGGAAACCAAACAAGTTGAGGGAGGAAAGAATTTCAAGAAGAGCTCATGGTCACGGTGATACACAGTGCAGATAAAGGCTGGAACTCTTGTATTGGGTTGGCCCAAGAGTTCATTCGGGTTTTTCCATTAAACTCAAACTTTGCAGCCAATCCATTATTTAACAACAACAAAGAAATCGTAATAATCCTGGTATCTGAGTGCAGGTTGTCCCTGAGACAAGGACTTGAGAGTAAGTAGATTTTAGGAGATTCAGAAACTATGGGAAGTGGGGAAGCAGGATGAGGGAAGGAAGGAAGCCAATAAAGAAATGCAGCATTACCAAGTTGGTGCCCACTGTGGGCAAGTAGTGCTCAGTCCCACAGGGACCACTGGGAGCTGGCGTGAGACACACAGCACAGGGGTATCTATCACAGGTTAGGTTCTCCAGAGGCAGAAACCAAAATGGAGTTTGGCATGTGAGATACTTATTAGGGATGCCATCAGTGGAAGGAGGGGGGAAAAGTGGAGTTGGTCCGAGGGAAGGCTTAGACTGCAAAGCTGGCCTGGCAAACCTGCACAGACTTTCTGGGAGATGCTGAAACATGCAGAGCCTGTTAGAGGTGTCCCACGGTGGAGGAAATGACCAGTCATTGGATGCCGACTACCCCAGGAAAGAACTACCTTGGAGTGAAGTGGTTTTCTGCTGAAAAGGGGGTCACAAGTCCTTCCCTGAAGGGACCTGGGGCTTCATCTCTGTGGCCCCCACATTTCTCCTCTCACGGAAGCTGGGCTGGTTCTACACTGAGGGTCGTGACTGAATCAGCTGGAAGGGCTGTGATCACTCAGCATGGCTGACCTGTTGCATATACGGGCAGAGCATAGCTCATGGCTTTAGGCAGGTGTCAGCGGTGGGATGAGGGATGGGATGTAAGACCTGTGCCACATGGTGTGTGAGAGGAGTTTCAAGCAAATATTGCTGGTAAGGGAGAAGGTAGGCTTCCTTGGTAGCTCAGTTGTAAAGAATCCATCTGCCAATGCAGGAGAGGAGACAAGAGTTCGATCCCTGTGTTGGGAAGTTCCCCTGGAGAAGGAAATGGCAACCCACTCCAATGTTCTTGCCTGGAGAATCCCATGGACAGAAGAACCTGGTAGGCTATGGTCCATGGGGCTACAAAAGAGTCAGACAGGACTGAGTGACTAAACAGCAGCAGCAAGGGAGAAGCCAGTGGAGAAGCTGGCTCACAACCCCCCTCCCTGGGGTTTTGTCTCAGCTACGGGACTTTGCTTCCTGGGGGCATGGCTCATTGGTCCATGGGGAGATACCTGACTCAGGCTGGACCAATCAGAATCCTCCCCTGGGATTTTCAAACTGGAGTTAAAGAGAGTCGTTGGGTAGAAGGGTCTGGAGCAAGTTGGGCATAATGTGGAGGAAAGAATGATATCATTCCAGAAGAAGCTGGGAGTAGAGAGAGTGTGGGGGCCACAAGAAAATGTCCCAGGGGATCTAGTGGCCCAGCTGCATCCCTTTCCTTCTTTTCTTCCCACAGTCGTGTGAGATTCCTCATATTCTGCCAATAAAACCCCCATTGTGTTAAGCAAGGCTAGCCTGAGTTTCCGGTCTTGGAGATGAGAATTAAGGATTGAGTGGGATGTGAAGACACACCGTGAGCACAGATGACTCCCAGAGAGCTCACGACGAACAGAAGGGGGCGTGGGGAGAGAGAGAGAAAGAGAGCAGAAACTCGATGAGAATGCAGGGTCAAGGAAGGGTTTTTCATTTTATTTTATTTTTTTAAGCTGTGGAAAACTTAAACATGTTTATGTGCTGAGGGTAAAGAGCCAGTAAAAGCAGCATAAATCATAACAACAGAATATACTAAAACAAGGCAGAGATACAAAGCTATAAAAGCCTTAAAGATAAAGAAAATAGGCCCTCAATAAAAATAAGGAGAAAAGGCAGAAGGGAAAAAAAAGCCTTACAGTGTAAAGCAGGCATTGGCATGAGTACCCATGGTCCATCCACAAACCCGGGCAGCCGCTCACTGTGGGGTCAGAGAATAGTTCCAAGCCCTCAACTTCTGCTTCTTTCACCTCCAGGGCTTCATCTAGGGGACCGGGCCCCTGAGAAGCAGTTACCTGGTGATTAGGAAGAGACATGTCCACTCAGTTGAGTACACATGGCCTTGGGTGCTTACTCAAGACCACAGTTTGAAAAGGGCCATGGAAAGCTAGAGATGGATAATGCAGGAGAGAAAGATGACTGCCCAGGTCTCTGCAGAGGAGCTGGTTTTCAGAACATAAGGGAGAGATTAGCCTCAGATCAGGTAAGAGGCCCTTGGCTATGAGACAAGAGCAGAGGAAGAAATCTTGTGTTTTGGGGTGGTGGGCAGGAACGGACTTCATTTTCTCTACAAAGTTGAAGGCAAGGACATCTGTTGAGAGTTACCCGAAATGGGCTAGAAGTATCAGTTAGGAAGGCTTTTGGCTTTGAGTACCCCAAAATGTGGCTTCCCAGGTGGTGCTAGTGGTAAAGAACCCACCTGCCAATGCAGGAGACATAAGAGACGTGGGTTCAATCCTTGGATTGGGAAGATCCCCTAGAGGAGGGCATGGCAACCCACTCCAGTAGGCTTGCCTAGAGAATTCCATTGACAGAGAAGCCTGGTGGGCTATAGTCCCTAGGGTCACAAAAAGTCAGACACAACTAAAGAGACTTAGCGTGCACACATGCACCCCCAAATCCAACTAGTATTGGCTTAAATCTCAAAGGCCTTTACTGCTTAGCTAGCAAGAAGCCTGGAGGTAGGCAGTTTCAAGGTTCGCCCATGGTCCTTTGATTGTGTGGAGGAACCAGTCCTGTCAGCCACCCTGCCCTGCCATCCTTAGTGGTTGACTGTTTCCCCTCATGCTGGCTGCCTTGTAGTGTCAAGATGGCTGCTGTAGCTCCAGGCATCAAGCATCTGTTTTAGGAGAGGAAGTCTTAGATAATCTGGCAATGAGAAAACTCCCCCACTATTGCCTCTTTCCAGGAAGAAATATTCTCTTCAGAAGCTCCCCAGAAGACTTCCCCTTATTAACCAAGACTGGGTTACAAACCCATCATAAAATATATCACCTAAAATTAAGAGGTCTTTGCCTAACATTCAAACAAAATATGATTCTTTTAGCAGGGAAGAGGTAGGGGGAATGCCTTGGGTGGACAGCCTTAGAGTCTGCTGCAATCTGGTAAGGGGGCTGGAGAAGAGGGAAATAGTTTTCTAGAAGGTGTAAAAGGGAAAGGAGAGAAATAAAGCATTGCCCAGCAGCAGTAGAGATCCAGCTGGGTTTGAGGCCCGGTATAAGGGAGCAGGATGAAAATGGGGCAGATGGGAATTACTGCCAAAATCTATTTACACAGAAGGCCTCCATCAGTGCCACCAAAACCTCACATGATGCCATGATTCATTTCTAAAACATCCATTGGCCTGATCACCACATATCACCAACACTTAGGGTTCAGCTGCAGGAAAAGAAATCACCCCAGCTATTGTAAGCAGGGGCTGCTGCTAAGTCGCTTCAGCCGTGTCCGACTCTGTGCGACCCCATAGACGGCAGCCCACCAGGCTCCCCTGTCCCTGGGATTCTCCAGGCAAGAACGCTGGAGTGGGTTGCCATTGCCTTCTCCAATGCATGAAAGTGAAAAGTGAAAGTGAAGTCACTCAGTCGTGTCCGACTCTTCACAACCCCATGGACTGCAGCCTACCGGGCTCCTCCATCCGTGGGATTTTCCAGGCAAGAGTACTGGAGTGGGGTCCATTGCCTTCTGCAATTGTAAGCAGAAAGGGATTTAATTCAGGGTATTGGGTATTTGAAAAGTTGATGTAAGAATGGAAGGATCAGGCTTTGGGCTGGCCCTCTGGGACTAACTGAGAATGACGCCACAGAACTACTGGCCTCCAGGGGAGCTACCCTACCTTGACTTTAGCCAGGTAGGTGGGGAATTAGAAGGCTTTACAGGGACAGGTGGTTTCAAGAGTGTGATGCTTTAGCTGTGATCCTGGGTCAGGAAGGCTCGTACACTGTTGCCACAATTTTCAGCTGACATTCATGGAGTTAGTATTGGGCACTGGAAAACCACTGCAGGAACTTATTGACCCTATGACCATGCTTGTCAATAGAACATTCCCACCCTCCAAATTATCCACAGTGGCACCAAACTGGTAGAATCCAATTCACACTCAGAATACTAGCTTTCCATGCCCTGCAGTACAGAAAGGCACAGAGGAGTGTGGGATGTACATCAAGAGCACAAATCCTCCATATCCACCATGACATTCTTGTCACTTTTCCTGATCCTGAGACTGCTTTGAAGAGCTCTTTCATACTTCAGATCACAAAAATCTTTGGTGAATGATTCTCTTTTTTTAATTTACTTTTATTTGCAACTATGGTAAAACAAAAACAACAAACCTCCACATAACATAAAGTTTACTATCTTAACCATTTTTAAATGTTCAGTTAAGTAGTGTCAAGTATATTCACATTGTTATGTAACAGATCTCTAGAACATTTCCATCTTGTAAAACTGAAACTCATTGAACAACAACTCCCCATTCCCTCTCCCTCCAGCACCCAGCAACCATTATTGTACTTTCTGCGTCTGTGAATTTGACTACTGTAGATACCTCCAAAAAAAGTAGAATTATATAGTATTTATCATTTTGTGACTGGTTTATTTCTGGTGAATGATTCTTTTAAGAAACTCAGAACTTACACCTATCTTTCTCAAACTATTCCAAAAATTGAAGAGGAAGGAATATTCCCAAATTCACTCTATGAGGCCACAGTCACCCTGATACCAAAACCAGACAAAGACACTACAAAAAAAAAAAGAAAAAGAAATTTATAGGCCAATATCCCTGATGAATATAGATGCAAAAATCTTCAACAGAATATTAGCAAACTGAATCCAACAATGCATATATAAAAATATACACTGTGATTAAGTTGGATTCATTCCACAGTCATAAGAATGGTTCAACATGCAAATCAATTGATGCGCTATACCACACTAACAAAAGGAAAGACAAAAACCATATGATCATCTCAACGAAAGTGAAAGTCACTCAGTCATGTCCAACTCTTTGTGACCCCATGGACTATACAGTCCATAGAATTCTCCAGGCAAGAATACTGGACTGGGTAGCCTCTCCCTTCTCCAGGGGATCTTCTCAACCCAGAGATCGAACCCTGGTCTCCCGCATTGCAGGCGGATTCTTTACCACCTGAGCTATCAGGGAAGCCCAAGAATACTGGAGTGGGTAGCCTATCCCTTCTCCAGAAGATCTTCCCGACCCAGGAATTGAACCAGGGTCTCCTGCACTGCAGGCAGATTCTTTACCAACTGAGCTATAAGGGAAGCCCAATCATCTCAATAGATGCAGAAAAAGCCTTTGACAAAATTCAACATCAATTCATGATAAAAACTCTCACAAATGAGGGTAAAGAGGGAACATATTAAAGGTCATTTATGACAAACTCACAGCCAACATAATTCTCAACAAGGAAAACCTGAAAGCCTTCCCACTAAATTCTGGAACAAGTCAATGATGCCTACTCTCACAGCTCCTGTTCACATAGTATTGGAAGCCTTAGCCACGGCAGTCAGACAAGAAAAAGAAATAAAAGTTATTCAAATTAGCAAGAAAGAGATAAAACCATCAGTATTTGCACAGATGGCACAATACTCTATATAGAGAACCCTAAAGTCTCCACACCAAAACTATTAGAACTAAAATGAATTCAGTAAGGTAGCAGGATACAAAGTCAATGTATACAAATCTATTATAATTCTTTACATTAATAATGAAATACCAGAAAGAGGCAAGTAAAAGAAATCTTGTTTAAAATCACATTAAGAAAATGTAGGAATAAACTTGACTTAGGAGGTGAAAAGACCAATATGCTAAAAACTATAAAACATTGATAAAGGAAATTGAAGATGATTCAAAGAAATAGAATGAGAACCTGTGCTCTTGGATTGGAAGAATTAATATAGTCAAAATAGCCATACTACCCAAAGCAATCTATAGATTTAACTCAATCCCTATCAAAATGCCCAGGACATTTTTCACAGAACTAAAACAAATAATCCTAAAATTTACATGGAACTACAAAAGACCCACAACTGCTGAAACAATCCTAAGAAAAAAGAACAAAGCTGCATGACTTACCCTTCCAGACTTCAGACAATACTACAAAGCTACAGTAATCAAAACAGTATGGTGTTGACAAAAAAACAGACATATAGACCAATGGAACAGAATAGAGAGCCCAGAAATAAACCCACACACTTATAGTCAATTGATCTATGACAAAGGAGGCAAGAATATACAATAAAGACAGACTCTTCAGCAAGTGGGAAAGCTAGACCCCCACATATAAATCAATGAAATGAGAATATTTTCTCACACCATATATAAAAATAAACTCAAAATTGTTTAAAGGCCTAAATATGACATGATTCCATTAAAAACTCCTAGCTTAGAACATAGGCAAAACATTCTTTGACATAAATCATAGCAATATTTTCTTAGATCAGTCTCTAATGGCAAAAGAAATAAAAGCAAAAATAAACAAATGAAACCTAATCAAATTTAAAAGTGTTTGCACAGCAAAGAAAACTATCAACAAAATGAAAAGATAACTTATGGAATGGGAGAAAATATTTGCAAATGATGCAATCAACAAGGACTTAATATCCAAAATATACAAACAGCTCATATAACTCAATATTAAAAAAAGCAATCCAATCAATAAATGGGAACAAAATCTAAATACACATTTCTCCAAAAGATGACATACAGATGGCCAACAGGCACATGAAAAGATGTGCAACATCACTAATTATGAGAGAAATGCAAATCAAAACCACGATGAGGTATCACCTGTCAGGATGGCCATCACCAAACACTCTACAAACAATAAATGCTGGAGAGGTGTGGAGAAAGGGGAACCCTCTTGCACTCTGAAGGAATGTAAATTGGTACAGCCACTATGCAAAACAGCATGGAGGTTCCTTGGAAAACTAAAGATAGGAAACTTCCCTGGTGGTCCAGAGGTTAAGAATCCACCTTTCAAAGCCAGGGATGTGGGTTCCATCCCTGGTTAGGGAACTAAGATCCAATATGCTGTGGGGTAACCAAGCCCATGCACCTCAACTACTGAAGCCTACATGCTCTAGAGCCCATAGTCCACAACATAAGAAGCCTATGAACTGCAACAAGAAGCCCCTGTGGGCCTAAACTAGAGCAAGCCCATGTGCCACAACACCCAGTGCAGCCAAAAAAAAAAATACTAAGAGCTACTATGTGACCCAGCAATCCCATTTTGGGGTATATATCCAGAAAAGACAAAAAACTCTAATCCAAAAAGATACATGCAATCCAATGTTCATAGCAGCACTATTTACAACAGCCAAGATGTGTAAACAACCCAAGTGCCCACCAACAAATGACTGGCTTAAGAATATGTGGTATAAATATACAATGGAATATTACTACTATTGTTTAATTATTAAGTTGTGTCCAACTCTATTGTGACCCCATGGACTGTAGCCCACCAGGCTCCTCTGCCCTTGGGATTTCCTAGGCAAGAATACTAGAGTGGGTTGCCATTTCCTTCTCCAGGGGATCTTCCTGACCCAGCAATCGAACCCATGTTTCCTGTTTAGCAAGTGGATTCTTTACCACTGAGCAACCAGGGAAGCCCATAATGGAATATTACTCAGCCATAAAAACAAATGAAATATTGCCATTTGTAGCAACATGGATGGCCCTAAGAATATTATGTATATTGAAATAAGTCAGAGAAAGATGAATATTATATGGCATCACTTATATGCAGAATTTAAAATACAATACAAATGAAAACTATATACAAAATAGACTCACAGACATTGAAAACAAATTTATGGTTACCATAGGGAAGAGGAAGGCAGGGAGGGACAAATTAAGAGTATGGGATTAACAGATGTAAATTGCTATACATAAATAAGGCAACAAGGATTTACGGTATAGCATAGAGAACTATACCCAACTTCTTGTAATAACCTAAAACGAAATATAATCTGAAAAAAACCTGAATCACTATTCTGTATCCCCCAAATTAGCACATTATAAGTAAATTATACTTAAATTTGAAAAATAAGATGGGGGGATTATCTTGGGTGGGCCTGACCTAAACAGATGAGTCCTTATAAAGGAACTGGGCTCCTGGTACTGAGAAGGATCCAACACCTGAAAGATATTTGATATCAGAGAGAATTTTCCATTCCATGGCAAGGACCTGAAAAAAGTCTCTAGGAGCTGATAGTGACCCCTGGCCAATAGTCAGCAAGAAAATAGGCACTTCAGTCCTACAACTGTAAGGAACTGAGCCCTGCTAGCAACCTGAATGAGCCTAAAAGGCAGCCCCAAGCTTCAGGCAAGATTACAGGTCTAGCCAACACCTTGATTTTTAGCCTTGTGAGAACCTAAGTAAGCTCAGAATCTAGCCACCCTGGGCCCCAGCTTCTAACCTATAGAGCTATGAACTAATAAATGGCTCATATTTTCAGCTATTAAATTTGTGGTGATCTGTTATAGAGCCATAGAAAACTAATTCAACTCAGTTCTAACATTGGTCCTGCCTCTAGTTTACTGTGTGATCAAGGGTATGTCACTTACTCTCTCTGAGGTTCAGCTTTCACAGTTAAGGGCAACAACTCATCTCCCATCTGCAGGATTCATATGAAAATCAAATGACTGAATGTACATGAAAGCACTTGCAAAGGTATAAAGCAGCTTATAAATGGAAAGTTTATTATTGTCATGTTCAAAATAAACCTCCAATTCTGGCCACCAGAAATGATTCAGAATCAACCAATCAGGGCTTTGGTGTTAAACAACCATGGGCTAAAATCCTGGCTCTTCCTCTTACTAGCCCCATCTTTTGATAGGGTTATTTAACCTCATTAAGACTTACTGTCCTGGGTATACAAATATGAACCTCATAAAATTGTTGTGCACTTCAAATAGCATAGTGCCTGGCACAGAATAAGTGGTCAATATATAATACTAAAGTCATGCATGTATCAGGCCTGGAGGGCAGCCTGTTCAGGTTTGGGCAGATTAGATGGCTCTGGGAGAGAGATTTTCCAATGAAATCGATCAAATATTTGATGTGTCTGAATGTCTTCAGAGGCGATTCAGACATCTGGCAAAGTTTACAGCTGCCTTACTGATAAATATGTAGAAAATTAAGAAACCCAAAAGCCAGATGACTATTAACTCCAGGGGAAGGATTGTGCAAGAGAAAAAAAAGTAATAACCATAATTCACTACATGGATCAGCTGCATAAAATATTTACAAAACACTGAAACTTACAATAAGATAAACACTGAATAGTGATTCAGTCAAAAGTACACTGGGAGGAAGGGGAGAATGTACACTACAACTCTACTGGAAGTGTGTGGGGGGCAAGGGGGAAGGGCACTCATGTGGAAAGGGCAGGAGGAGAAATGAAAAAAATTTAAAGAAAAAAGAATGGATTCATGTATTAAGTATTATGCTCTAATTTGATCCTTGTGAGTAAAAGAGATTTTAGTCCATTAAAGATTTTAACTTGTAAAACAAAGATGTAGTGATAATAATATTTAAGAGGGTCACAACCACAGGATTTGGGGGCTAGCTCACTGTGGCTCAGACAATAAAGAACCCACCTACCAATGCAGGAGATGTAAGAGACGTGGGTTCGATCCCTGAGTCAGAAAGATCTTCTGGAGAAAGGAATGGAAACCCACTCCAGTATTCTTATCTGGAAAATCCCATGGACAGAGGAGCCAGGTGGGCTATAGTCCACAGGGTTGCAAAGAGTCAAACACAACTGAGCAACTAACAGTTTCACACTTTCAGAGTCATCAGGGCATTATTTTCCTGTCAGAGGGAGAGTTACAGGGTTCCAGAAGGCATAGAAGTTTCCAGCAAGTGAAAAATAAAATTCCCATGTATTTTACTTTGGGAAGGTAAAATAGCAAATATTAATACATGTGAAGGCATTTGCCTATATCAAATTCAAGCAGAAACAAATGGCATGCAGGTGGCAGTGTTCAGGAGTGAATTTGACATCATTTATTTCCCAAGCTCACCAGATCAACAGGCCCATAGCCTGCTGACATATGGCTGAGGGCCTGTAACCAAATAAGGGTTTATCAGCCCTGGGTTGCTTGATTCTGAATCATTTCCCGTGGTCAAAGTTGGGGGTTTATTTTGAACATGACAATAATAATCTTTCCATTTATAATCTGCTTTATTCTTTTGCAAGTGCTTTCATGTACATTAAGTCATGTGATTTTCACATGAGTCCTGTAGGCAGGAGATGAGTTACTGTTGTCATTAATTGTTGAAGCTGAAGCTCAGAGAGGGTAAGTGACATACCCTTGATCACACAGTAAATTGGAGGCAGAACCAATAATAGAACCAAGGTGTGTTAGTTTTCTATGACTCTGTAACAGATCACCACAAATTTAGCACCTTAAAACAACAGTCATTTATTAGCACATAGTTAGGTAGGTTAGAAATTGGGGCTTTCCCGCTCAATAGTATCCTAATGTATATTTACATGCAGGAAAGCACAGATCTTAAGTGCTTGAAAACCTTTTACATGTGTATATGCCTATGTGACCAGCATTCGGATCAAGATCTGGCCCACTTTTATCACCCCCCAAAGAGTTCTCCTGTGTCCCTTTCCACTTAATTTTACCCCCTTTGCCTCCCAGAGGTAACTGCTATTGTGACTTTTACTACCATCAATAAAATTTTGCCTCTTTTTAAACTTCATGTAAATGTTAACAGAAGTGTGTACTATTTATTCATATATCTGGCTTTTTTCACCCTGCAGAATGTTTATGATTCATCCATGCAGTTTTGTATATCTGTGCTTTGTTCTTATAAAAAAATGTATTTTGATTTTTTAAATTGAGGTATAATTGACATGGGCTTCCCAGGTGGCACTAGTGGTAAAGAACCCGCCTGCCAATGAAGGGGACATAAGAGATGTGAGTTCGATCCCTGGGCTGGGAAGATCCCCTGGAGAAGGGCATGGCATCCCACTCCAGTATTCTTGCCTGAAGAATCCCATGGAGAGAGGAGCCTAGTGGGCTACAGTCCATAGGGTCACAAAGAGTTGGACATGACTAAAATGACTTAACATGCATGCATGCATAACTGACATACAACATTATGTTAGTTTCATGGGTACAGCATAATGATAATTTTTAAATTGCAGTATAATCAACATATAACATTATGTTATATGTTCAGGGGTACAGCAAAATGATGTGATATTTGTATATATTGCAAAACAACCACTCCAGTAAAATCTAGTTAACATCCGTCACTACAGTTAAAAATTTTTTTTCTTGTGATGAGAACATTTTAAGAACTACTCACATGCTTTGTTCTTTTTACATCTCACTGTATGAATAGCCCTTCTACTGTACATGGACATTTGAGTTGTTTGAAGCCCTGGGTTCTTAACTGCCGAGCTATGTATGAGGTAAATGTCATCCCCCTGCTGATGGGCTTTGCTTCGACTTCACTTACGAAGGCTGGTGGGACTGCTGGAGTGGATTCATTGTCAGGGAGCAGGTGATGGCCTTGGGGCTTCTCAGGAAGCAGCCCTTGGACTACTCTGGTGATAGCAAGAGGCGAAATACCTTTGCCCACCAGAGACAGAAGAGCCCAGCTGCATCTGTAGGCTGCCTCACCCTTTTAGGGCAGCCACAGTTTCTCCCTGAGGTTAATTGTTTTGAAATCTCCATGGCTACTCGAGAGTCCCCCAGTTCCCTGGGAAGTCCCTGAGCTTCCACCTGTCAAGTCATCAGGGTTAGGAGAGGTTGTCTGGCCTCAAAAGCTATTTGTAAAGCTAACAAACAAATCACAAGGCAAATTGAGTCCAGTGTGTCTCTGGGTGAACCCAGCAGCAGTTTTATTGTGGGCTTAAGGGTGGGATGGCTCAGATGCAGGCACGTGGGGTCACCTGCACAAAGCCTGGGGAAGTTTTATGGGCCCTTGGTGGACTTACACGCTTGCTACAATGAACGTGCCCAACAAAGGGGCCCTTTAAAGAAGAGAAGTTTTATGGCTTTCAACAGCAAGCTGGGGCTTGTTCTCCGACTTCGGGGAGGAGGCGCGGGAGAAGGTGATTTATAGCAGCTGGGGCACTCCCCCACTCCAGTGAACTTCTCCAGGTTAAAACGCGCATCTGGTGGTCTCCAGAAGCCTGGAGGCTGGTCTACAGTGAGCAGCTGGGGGTGACAGCTTACAGCTGTGAAGATGATTAAAAGCCTGGCAAACGGGACTGATGGGCACTCTTTCAAAGAACTTGAATCATTCAGCCTGGAGAAGTAGAGACGAAAACCCACGCTCAAGTATATAAGGGGCTCTTATACCAAAGTTGGTGGTCAGCTACTCTCCATCTCTCAGAAAAAGGAAAAAAAAATCATAATATGATGAAGTAGTTTTATACTCCAGTGGGAGGGATGGAAGGTTGAGAGTAAAAAGCAAAGGTCTGACAATGAGAACTGAAGATCAGACTGGGTTACTGTGGAGGCTGATGGAACCTTTTCTGCAGAGCTGGGCGAACAGACCGGAAGTAGCTAAAGGTCAGGAGGAGACGGGGGACCTCTTAGGTTGCTTTATTTCTGTACTGTTGTCTTAGAGTGAGTCCTCGATAAGCATGCCCTGAGACAAGGATGTAGGTACAAGTAGTTCACTTGGGAAGAGGTCCCAAGAAGCACAGTGATGACCTGGAGAAGTGAGAGGGGGCAGGAAGGAAGGCCAATCAAGGGTGAGCTAAACAGTGGGTGACCTCTGTGGGCAGCTGGGTGCAATTGCACCGGGGACTCTGGGAGAAAGGGTCGAAGAAAACTGTTGTCCCTGATGAGCAAAGAAGTTGGAGGACTTATCCATCAATTCCTACCTCTCACTGGTTGAGGCGCATTCATTTTCTGAAGAGTCCTGTGGTCATTTGCTTGGGTAACAGGGCCTTAGAAAAATGAGACTGCACAGACTTTTCAAGGATTTAGGGTACAAATGTTAATACCAGAGACACAAAACACCACCATGGGCACACCCTGTTAGAATAGAAAGAACATTCGGGCCAGGTCATAAATGGAGTTCTGGCCCAGGTCTACCTGATGGTCATTCCATTGGGTCCATGAACCTACCCATTGGTCATTTCTTTTTGGTCACTGAATGT
This sequence comes from Antilocapra americana, assembly GCA_007570785.1. Taxonomy (NCBI): domain Eukaryota; kingdom Metazoa; phylum Chordata; class Mammalia; order Artiodactyla; family Antilocapridae; genus Antilocapra; species Antilocapra americana. The sequence goes on from ML664662.1 coordinate 1,160,824, forward strand.
CTATTTGGAATGGATATACTCAGTGGTTATCAGGTCCCCCATCCAGATTTGTTCCTTGGCCAATGGAGTAAGGACTACCACAGTAAGACAAGATGGAAGCCTCTGAAATGCCCCCCTTGCACACCAAGCCAAGATCCTGGTGGTGGGGGGGAATGACAGAGATTAGGGCCACCCTTGATGATTTAAAGAATGCAGGGTGAGTGGTCCCCAAATATCCCCATTTAATCCACCAGCCTGGTCCCTAAAATCTTCCCTGGTGGCTCAGATGGTAAAGAGTCTGCCTGCAATGCAAGAGATGTGGGTTCGATCCCTGGGTCGGGAAGATCCTCTGCAGAAGAGAATAGCAACCCACTCTAGTAATCTTGCCTGGAGAATTCCATGGACAGAGGAGCCTGGTGGGCTACAGTCCATGCGGTTGCAAAGAGTTGGACACGACTGAGTGACTAACACTTTTACTTTCATTTCATTGGTCCCTAAAAGAAATGGATGGATTATGGTAAACAAGAGTAGATCACTTAAGGAAGTAGTAGCCACAACTGCAGCTGCTCTGCTCAATCTTTACTTCTGGCACATGTATGTGGATCCAGCCAATATATTCTTTTCCATCTCTAACAGCTTGCATTTTCATAGGATGGACAACAGTACCCATGGTCTTGCTTCAGGACTATGTTAACTTCCCAACCTCTCTGATAACCTAAAGAGCTGTGAACCATCTGGATATTCTGCAAAACATTGTATGGATGTGCCATGTTGCTGGCATCACATTACTCGAACCAGATGGGCAAGAAGTGGTATGTTGGAGCCCTTGGGAAAAAAAGAAAACGGTGATGGATTTAGTTCTGCCATATTGATTTGAAGCAATTGTGGGGCACAAACTCCAGAGAGTGGAAGATGAACTCTATGAAAATTAGGGCTCTACACACCAGTGAAGATTGGAGGGACCTAGTGAGCTGAGGCATACTGGGGCATCCCCTAGAAAGTAAAAGACGACTTACTGCATTTCACATGTTCCACCACTAAGAAAGGAGTGCCGTGTTTGTTAATCCTCCTCAGGGAATATCCATCAGCTGAGTGATAGAGAAGACTGCCAGCCTGGAGTGGGGCCCAGAGCAGGAAGGGACTCTGTAGCAAGTTCAGACTGAGGTGCCAGCAGCCCTCCATCTTAGACTATATGCCTGATACTTGAGATCAGTGTTGTGGGAAAAGATGCTGGATAGAACTTATGGCCAGTCCTGACAGACGATCACAGTGGAAATGCCTAGATCTAGCTTCTGGAGCAAGTCCATCCATGCCGTTTGGAGCAGCTCCCTGCGTGATACTGGCCCTGATGGAGTCAGAGCATGTAAATATGAGCTATCAAGTGACCATAACCACCTGATGAGCTCAGACTGTAAGATCTACCAAATCACAACTTTGGGCAGGCCCAGCATAAGCCAATGCATGATGAAAACAATACCCCTGGGTTGGAGACGAGAAGGAGCAGAGAGCACAAGATGCACAAAGGGGTGATCTAGATGCCATGTCATCACCACTGTTGAGCCAGCATCTTCTCTTTAGCTGACCTCAAAGAGCCATGTGCAGGGGTCCCTTATGACCAGCTTATGGATAAGTGACAGGGCTGAACTCAAGTTACAGATGGAGCAACTTGACAGATTGCTGCAAGCCAAAAATGAGTGATTATCGCATTATATCCTTGGTCAGGGGTGGCCCTGAATACAGAATTGAGGAGAAATCTTCTAAATGGGCAGAGATCTAGCCAATGCACCTGATAATTTACCTTGTACAGAAAGAGAAGCAGCCCGAAGTAAGAAAATATATAGACTCATAGGCAGTGGCAAATGGCCAAGTTGGTTGGTCAGGGCCCAGAAAGGAGAAAGATTAGAAGATTGAGGATGGACTTCCCTGGTTGGTCCAGTGGTTAAGAATCCACCTGCCAATAATCAACAAGAACCTACTGTATAGCACATGGAACGCTGCTCAATATTATGGGAGGTAGGGTTTGGGGGGAGAATGGATACATGTCTATGTATGGCTGAGTTCCTTCACTGTTCACCTGAAACTGCTACAACATTGTTTGTTAATCAGCTGTAACCCAGTACAAAATAAAAACTGAAAAAAAAATTTGCCTGCCAGAGCAGGGGACATGGATTTGATCCCTGGCCCAGGAAGATTCCACAAGCCGCGGAGCAACTAAGCCCATGTGCCACAATTACTGGGCCCACACACCATAGAGTCCATGCTCTGCAACAAGAGATGAGAAGCCTGCTTGCCACAGCTAGGGAGTAACCCCCGCTCAATGCAACTCGAGAAAAGCCCACACAACAATGAAAACCCAGCACAGCCAAAAATAAATAAATAAATTTTTTAAAAAAGATCAGGGACCAGCAAATCTGGGGATGAGGCATGTGCAGGAAGGGACCTGTGGGGGTATGCACTAAATACGAAGATACTTGTGTCAGACATAAATATGCACCAGAGAGCACTGACCACGGAAGAGGCACCAACCAACCAGGTAGAAAGAAGGATTCTGCCAGTTGACATCCACCATCCTCTGTCAGTGGCCACCCCGGCGCTGGCACAATGGCATAAAATCATCACATGTGAATGAAGTAGTTATGGCACAGGAATGGAGGTTATTTATGGGCCCAATAGCATGGGCCCTCTGTCACTAAGGCTGATTTAGCTACTGGCACAGTTGAATGTCCAGCCTGTCATTAACAGAGAGCAATGCTAAACTCCCAATATGGTGCCATTTCTCAAAGGGGCCTGTTGACCACTTGGTAGCAAGTTGATTTCCACCCTGGACAGGGCAATAATTCAACTTGACTGAGATCAACAGATGTGTGCAGTGTGGGTTTACCTTTCTTGACTACTGGGGCTCAGCAAGCACCCCTACCAGAAGGCTTACAGAGCACTGGACTCACTGAGATGGGATCTTACACAGCAACAACTCAGACAGGGGGGCCCTCTTTACAGCAAATGAGGCATGAGTGTGGACAGATAACCACAGGATGCTCTGGTTCTATCGTATACTGCACCACCCAGGAGCTGTTGGCACAATAAAGCAGAGGAAAGGCCTGTGAATGGTGCAGCTGATGCCCCAGTTTGGAAAAAATGTCCTATAAGGATGGGATTCCATCTTTCAGGACATTGTCCATCCTCCAAATCAACAATGATTAGAAGGTGCTGTGGCCTCATAAGTAGGCTATGTGCATCTAGAAACCAAGAGATGAAAGTAGGAGTGGCCCAGTTCATATCAACGCCACTGATTCACTGGGGGAATGTGTGCTTCTGGCCCACACAATGTGGATCTACAGGTCTTGATTCTCAGAAGAGGGATGCTTACATCAGGGGACACAGTAAGGTTCTCATTACACTTTAAGATTCAGTGGTCTCCCAGTCTCTGGGCTCCTTATGCCAAGTGACTTAGCAGGCAAAGAAAGTGCCACCATCCTTGCAGTGGTAACAAACTCCCAATTGTTAGAAGGACATAGAGCCACAGGTATGCAACCCAGAGAGTCAGGAATCCGGCTCCCAAATCATCCACTGAAGCATCTGTTGGTGTCCTTAATGCCCAAGGGTAACGGCAAATAGACAAGTATAGCAGTCACAGCGTTAGAGGCCATGGTAACCCAGGGATCAGACTTTCCATGAATGAGGGTCTTTATCACTTCACCATTATAAGAAGTAAGTGAATGAAGTGGCAAAAGGGGCAGACTGTGGGAAATACTGTCCTGTTCTACCCAGGCACTCTTTTAGAACCAGCCTACCCAGTGCCCTGCCCCCGCCACTGATGGCTCACAGCTGTGTCCTTGGGTACCGTGAACATTGTCGTTGCCCAAGGTTATGCTTCTTCCCCAGAGAAGCCTGCAGCCAAAGACAAAGACCTAGTCTGTGAGGCCTCAGGTCCAAGAATTCCTTCCTCTGCAGTCCTTACAGTTTACCTCTTGTTATTACTGTTGCCAACCATGTTATGCAGCTGGATTAAGGAGAGAGAAAGGAAGTGGAAAAAAGGGAGCGCTTGTACACTGTTAGTAGGAATGTTCATTGGTACAGCCATTGAGGAAAACAGTATGGAGGTTTCTCAAAAAACTAAAAACAAAGTTACCATATGATCTAGCAATCCTAGTCTTGGGCATGTACCCAGAGGAAACCATAATTCAAAAACATACATGCATCCCAGCGTTCACACTAACACTATTCACAATGGCCAAGGCATGGAAGCAACCTCAGTGTCCACTGACAGATGAATGGAAAAAGAAGATGTGTTACATATACACAATGGAATACTATTCAGCCATAAAAAAGAACGAAACTTTATCATTTGCAACAACATGGACTGACTTGGAGGGCATTATACTATGTGAAGTAAGTCAGACAAATTATGATATCACTTATATAGAGAGTCTAAAAAATACAACAAACTAGTAAATATAACAAAAAAGCAGACTCACAGATATAGAGAACAAACTAGTGGTTACCAGTGGAGAGAGGGAAGTAGGGAGGGGCAACACAGGGGGTGGGGATAAAGAGGTACAAACCATTAAGTATAAAATAAGCTACAATGATATATTGCACAACATGGGGAACGAAGCCAATATTTTATAATAACTATATGTGGAATAGAACCTTTAAAATTGTCAACCACTATACTGTCCAACTGTAACATATAATATTGTACATCAACTGCATTTCAATTAAAACTTTTTTTCTAAATTTCAGAATAGGAAAAAAAAAGAGAGAAAATCAATGTCACACCTGGAGGTCACAGGCCTAACTTATCTGTCCTGGAAAACTTGGTAAACAAACTAAGCAGGCAGAGCTGCCTACATAACCCATGGGGCTTCAGGTGAAATGAAAATGCAGGGCCCCTGTTCCAAAAGCAGGAAAAAAAAGTACTGTTCAAGTTACCAAAATATAGAATTTTTCCTTTAAAAAATGTTTTATGACATCTAAAACATAGTAACAGTAATACACGCATAACAATATAAATGTACAAACTGCAAACAATAACATTTTGGTGTCATAATATTATGTAGTACAATAAATGATACTTTATTTTTTTAATTTTAATTTTATTTTATTATGTATCTTCCCAGACCAGGGATTGAACCCATGTCTCCTGCATTGGCAGGCAGACTCTTTACCATTGAGCCACCAAGTAAGTCTGATATTTTATTAATGTGATATCTTGACTGACCATATTTCTGTGGCTCACTTTTCTGCTTTTTCATTTATTAGGTCATCAAAATTTATACTTTTAGCAACTTCATTTTCAATCTATACAAATTGAAAGCAACATCAGTCACTCCTGGCAAATGTGAAATTAAAGATAACTTTGATAACTTCTAATTTTGAAGTTATCTTTCTGCTGATGTAACTGTTACAAGAATTGTTATGAGTATTTTTATAGGCTGTGACAACATTGGGATACATATCTAATCAATTATGTCAAAATATATTTTGAAATTCAAAATTTCAGCATATCTAGACCTGATGATTCTGATAGAACATTTTTTTCCCAAAAATTTCTACACAAATCAGTTTCATGTAAATCTGAATTTAATTTTAAACATAAATTTATATAAGGCACTTTAATGTTTTGTCTGACATTTTCTGTAACTTGTACAAGTCACAGAAGAAACTGAAAGTGGCTTCAGGATTTATGTATAATTCAAAATGCCTGTTTATGTATTCTATTACCATATCTTCAACTGTAAGGAAAACTTAATTTAAAAATTGTCCTTTTGATTAATAATTGGTTCATCCAAAGTTTCCTGTGAAAACTGTATTCTGCTGAATTTGATGATCTTTAATTTCTATTTCTGAGCCTGTGGGTATTTCTCATGCAATGTTGCAATGGTTTTCAAAACTCGAGATTCTAAACACTTTGAAAAACTTTTAATAGTTCCCTGATGTGTTTTATTACAACATCCATGTGTATGCTTTTATCTTTAATAATTTACTGATAAATGGATATTGTCTGAGCTTGGGCAGCTCCTGTCCAGGGGCTCAAGTTGGAGAGTTAATGTTTGTATAGATGCTGCAAGGATGGGGTCCAGGCACTGATGGGCAAGTTGCCCTCCCACCGCAGGTCCCAGGGTGAACCCCACACGGAGCCCCTCCTCTCTTCTCTTCCACAGCTGTGGCTTCTGCTCAGCTGTCACCATCAGCACCATCAATGTGGACCTTGGGGCTCTGCGGTGACCTGGACTGCCTGGAGGTGTGCATGAGCACCCCAGGTTACCAGGGAATGGCTTGGGCTGCACTGCCTGCAGAGTCAGAGGCGCCAGCCAGCATTCCCTGTGCTGCTTGCATGCATGCTCCACCATCCCACCAGATGTTACTTAGGCAACCCAGGTTCAAAGATAAGATGATTATGAATTTCAAGACGGTGTCAACCAAGCATGGAGTCCTTCTGAGAGCAGGTCCTGTGCCATTGCTGACACTGTATGCAGGCATCAGGTTGCACATCTGACCTGTTCACTAGGCAGCTGGTAGCCACCCGCCTGTCCTGATTTCAGATGCCCTCAAAGCAGATGGGTTCTGAGACAAGGACGTGGGTGCAGGTTGTCAGCTGGGAGGTGATCAGAGGAAGCACAGTGACTGGGTGAGAATGGGAGAAAGGGAAGTGAGGAAAACCAACTAAGGTCTGTTAATGGCTGGATTGTCCCATGGGAAACTGGGGTGCAGTGCTGCTGGGGTGGGGGGTTTGGAGGATTACACAGAAACACCTCAAATCAGCCTTCCACAGAGAGACCAGTGAGCTGGGTTACTTGTCTTTCAATTTCCATTCCTCACTGGCTGAGGGTCACTCCTGTACTCCTGGGCCATTTACCCAGCCTGCCCCAACTTTCTCATGCCCCCTGAGCTAAGAATGCCTTGTGGCAGAGTCACGGGAAGTGGGGGTGATGTGTAAGCTGTCTGCAGATGACCTCACGGTGGACTCATGGTGATGGCAGGGGAGCGGCAACCTCTGACACTCTTGCCTTCTCCACATACGTCCTTTTCATTTATCCTCAAGCCTGTAATTAGCACTTAATTTCCCCCTTGCATTAGTATTGTAAGTGCATCCAACTTTATTTTCTTGCTTTATTTATACCAGTGAAAAGGCACTTAGAAGCAAATTATGCTTGCCTCCATCTATCTGTCTACCTGTTTATCTCTGTGTTTATGGGGTGCCTGTCACCACACTATCTGGACATCCAGACAGTCCCATTAGATCAAATTCATTACCCGAGAGAGGAAGGAACACCACTCCTCCTTCGCCGGCTCTTGCTCGGCAGCACACTGAGGGCCCTGGGGGGCATGCCAGCCCTGAGCCTCTTGTCTTCTAACTCAAGGAGAGAAACATTTTTGGCAAAGAAGTGAATCCCCTCCTGAAACTGGGCAGGGAGAGCTTGCAGACTCATTTGGAAGATCTATCAGAAGGTGGGTCTCAATATGTTGGGCATTTAAAATTTGAGATGATTTCAATTTTATTGCTCTCCAAATATCAAATTGAGCCCATTTTTCACAAATGCGGCTTTGCGTGCTCGCTCTGAGCGCAGTTTCTATCAGAAGATTGCAGATGTTAACTCCTTCTTTCTCACCGTGGAATGAGGAAGGGTGCCAAACTAGTAGAGTACCGAGCGGGTCTTTGTGCTGGGCCTATATGGGCTCTATGAGACCTGGGCACGATGGAGCTCTCCAGCCCTCCTGACTGTTCACAGCCCTGGGCCCCCTGCTTGCCCTTCCTTCCAGCCTCTGCTCTCTGCCCCCAGGCCTCCCTCTGAGTTTACTGTCTGGTCCTGCCTCTCAGACAAAAGTGACTGCCATGACTTTTCTCCAGAGCTGGATTCTGTCTCATCACAATGTGGACTGTTCTGACCACACACCCAGTCAACCCAGGATCCTCAGAGTCCCCCACTGTCGGCATTTCTCCCTAGGGAGCTCAGGCAGGCCCAGATAGGAGAATCTAAACACCACTACAAGTGTGGAAATATAACTAAAGAAACCCTTGCTTATAAAATCACCTAAGTCATAGATACATGCACCCCAATGTTCACAGCACCACTATTCACAGTATCCAAGACATGGAAGCAACTTAAATATCCATTGACGAATGGATGAAGCAGCTGTGGTATATATACATAATGGAATATTATTCAGCCATAAAAAAGAATGAAATAATGAAAACTTTGCAGCAACATGGATGGACCTAGAGATTATCATGTTGAGTTAAGGAAGTCAGACAGAGAAAGACAAATATCATATGGTATCACTTGTATGTAGACTCTAAAAAAATTATACAAATGAACTTTTTTATAGAAAAGAAACAGACTCATAGACATAGAACACAAACTTATGGTTATCAAAGGGGGAAGGCAGGGAGGGATGAATTAGGAGGTTGGGATTAAAACATACACATAAATATGTATACATAAAATATATGCATAAAACAGATAACCAACAAGGACCTGCTGTATAGCACAGGGAACTATATTCAGTGTCTTGTAATAACATATAATGGAAAAAATCTGAAAAACAATATATAGATTTAAGTGAATCACTTTGCTGTACATCTGAATCTAACACAACATTGTAAATCAATTATTTCAATAAAGATGATAAAAAATTAAATGACATAAGTCACGTGTGTTAATTATATTTTAAAAAAATCCTACAAACCAACAACATAGATGAGCAACATACTGAAAAAAGTTCTACCCACCCAAAGATCACCACTGTTAACACAGGGTAGTGTAAATTTCATCATGCAAATATATACATATAAACAGATCTCTGTAAACAATATTAGGATGTGCTGTATGAATTAATTTAAAAACGTCTTTATTCACTTAACAGTAGATCATATTTTCCAAAATAAAAATAGACCAACACTGAGTTTTTAGATGGTCGCCCAGTGTTCTGTTGGATGAAAACACTATCATTTATTAAATGTACCTCCTATGATTCATTTAGGTCATTTGCAATTTTATGCTATTATAAACTACACTGTAACAAGCTCACCTGTGTCAGTATTCCACAGTGACAACTTGCGACAATTGCTCGGTCAGCTGAAAAGCTTCTGACCCATGGCTGACTTTCCCTCTCACCAGGGGAAAGGGAGGGGGAAGGAGGCAAGTACATTTCCAGCCCTGTAGTCATTGCATTCCCTTCCTGAAGCCCTCCATGGCATCCCCCTGCCCCAGAAAGAAAGACCAACCCCATGCCTCCTCCTGGCCCCAAGACCTACTGCTTGCCTGTCTAGGCCGCTGGCCTTTGAGTGGTCCCTGGTACCATTATGGAGCACCATTGGGGCTTCAGGTATGTGAGGCTCAGGGGGCCCTGTGACCAGACACGGCAGAGGTCACGTGGGACAGCTCCTTCCTGGCGCTCTGTAAATCCCCTCCCACTTCTGCCTCTGTTCCTGCCAGTAGCTCCCAGAAAGCCCTGCTCCCATCCCTGTGAGTCCTCAGTGCTAACGCACTTCCTCCACATTGCTGCCCCTGATTCCAGACAGGAAGGATCCCTCTGGCCCATGCCTTGGGGACCCTTTTGCACAGATATTGGTGCCATTGTTTTGTTGTTACTGAACCAAACTTGGGTCCACTTGCCTACCTCACAGCAAAATCAATCTATTCACACTGGGTTGTGTACGACAGTGCAGCCTTTACTGCAGGGCACTAAGCAAGCTAAGCCAAAATGGCTGTCTGAGGAAGCCTTACAAATAGCTGTGAAAAGAAGAGATGCAAAAGGCAAAGAAGAAAAGGAAAGATATACCCATTTGAATGCAGAGTTCCAAAGAATAGCAAGGAGAGACAAGAAAGCCTTAAGTGAACAATGCAAAGAAATAGAGGAAAACGATAGAATGGGAAAGACTTGAGATCTCTTCAAGAAAGTCAGAGATACCAAGGGAACATTTCATGCAAGAATGGGCACAATAAAGGACAGAAATGGTATGATAACAGAAACGGAATATATTGAGAAGAGGTGGCGAGAATACACAGAAGAACTGTACAAAAAAGATCTTTATGACCCAGAAAACCATGATGATGTGACCACTCACCTAGAGCCAGACATCCTGGAGTGTGAAGTCAAGTGAACCTTAGGAAGCATCACTTCGAACAAGGCTAGTGGAGGTGATGGAATTCCAACTGAGTTATTTCAAATCCTAAACAATGATGCTAATTTGGAAAACTCAGCAGTGGCCACAGGATTTGCCACAGGACTGGAAAAGGTCAGTTTTCAATCCAATCTCAAAGAAAGGCAATGCCAAAAAATATTCAAACTACCACACAATTGTGCTCATTTCACATGCTAGCAAGGTAATACTCAAAATTCTTCAAGCTAGACTTTAACAGTATGTGAACCAAGAACTTCCAGATGTACAAGCTGGACTTAGAAAAGGCAGAGGAATCAGAGATCAAACATCTGTTGGATCACAGAAAAAGCCAGGAAATTTCAGAAAAATATCTACTTCTACTTCACTGTCTATGCTAAAGCCTTTGACTGTGTGGATCATAACAAACTGTGGGAAATTCTTAAAGAGATGGGAATACCAGACCACCTGACCTGCCGCCTGAGAAACCTGAAGCAATCATTAGAATTGGACATGGAACAACAAACTGGTTCAAAGTTGGGAAAGGAGTATGTCAAGGCTGTATACTGTCACCCTGCTTATTTAACTTATATGCAGAGTACATCATGAGAAATGCTGGGCTGGATGAAG
>ML664662.1:1180390-1224139 GCA_007570785.1 Antilocapra americana
CCCCCCCCCCCCCCCCCCCCCCCCCCCCGTGTGTCTTCTCCCTGTCACTTCTCTAAGGGCACTTATCTTTGGATTTAGGATCTACTTGGATAATCCAGGATAATCTCATCTCAGGATCCTTAACTTGATTATGTCTATGAGACCCTTTTCCCAAAGGAGGTCACATTCACAGGTTCCTGGTGGACCTAATTTGGGGGGCCACCCTACAGCCGTGAAGCTGCAGTATTTATCCACAGACTCTCCCTCCACACTGGCTGGGGTTGCCTCTGGTGGTGTGAAACCCTGGCAGTGAGCCTTGTCCTGGACCAAGCAAACTCCCATGACCCCACAGAAAGTCTGAGGCAGGGAGGCAGAGAGGGAGGGGTAGGTACTTGAGGTGGGGAAGCGGTCAGCAGGCTCAGGCACTGTCCACCGTGGTGGCAGGTGCACCCAAAGGTGGCCCACGGGACACGGCAGGACCATCCCACAGGGATGCGTAGCATCTGCCTCGGAGAGACGGATGACAGGCAGCCTTCCTGCACTGCTTTCAGTATTCCCTGCTTCCTCCCTCACCCAACTCCTTAGGCGTCCTGGCCTTGTTCGGCCTCTGGAATAGATGAATCAGCAGAAAAAACTCTTGTCTGCCCAGAAAGCCAGAGAAGGATCGAGGCTCAGTGTATTGCCCCTCCCACACAAGCAGGCCTGGGAGTTTGGCTTCGCAGCAGCCCAGTGGATGACGGATGAGGCCGTACATCTTCCTAAGCAGGCCAAGCGGAAAGAGGGGCGGGGTGGGGGTGGGGGAAGGGGGAGAAGTAATTAGTTTGATGAATCTTCTTTTTAAGTCGTTCCCTACATGGAGCTCTCACGGCGTTATAGGCTCAGTGATGCATTCCCTAAGTTTTATGAATCCTTAAACATGGGCCATTTTTCAAAAGAGAGAAGTGAAAATAATCATCTGTCGGCACAGGCCCTAGGTGTCCATGGTCTGGAACAAGGACACCCGATGGGGCCCCCAGGCCATAGACGGCTTCAGAGAGTCAGGATGAGGCTCAAGGCTTCTCATTGGTCCCTGGGCCACCAGAAGTGATGTGCGTTCAATTTCCAACTCTGTCCTCAACAAGCCTCTTCTATGCTCCTGCCCTGTGTTCCAATCTGGGGCTGGGGAAATAAATCCGGCCCAGTTACCTCCTGCATAAACCCACAGCACAGTGTGGCCCAGGGAAGACTAGGCCAGTAGATCCTCCTCACTAGGCTAGGTGGCGCCCCCTTCCTGTGATGGACAGATTGCAAAATTGGCCCCAAATTCTTTCCTACCCATTGGTAGTACCCTCCCACACTGACCTTGAACTTGGGTATTGCCTTGGTTTGGCAAGTTGCAAACAGTATGGTAAGCCAAGGTTTGAAAAAGCATTTGCATGGTCATGCTCTTTCACTTGATGCTCTTGGAATCTTCGGCTACCAGGTCATAGAGCCCAAGCCAGCCCCACAGAGGACCAGAGCTGTGGTCCAGTTAGCCCTTTGCTCCAGCTGACAGCCAGACCCCCAGAAGCAGAGCTTCCTCGCTGACCACAGTCTGCAGGACCACACTCAGCAGGTCCCCACTGAGACAGTGGGGATGCAATCCTATCAGGGACCACTGGGGGACTCTGGGGACCTCACATCTCAGCTTTTGCTGCTCCCCATGAGGAACCTGGCTTCCCTGGTGGCTCAGTGGTAAGAAATCTGCCTGCCAATGAAGGAGACACGGGTTCCATCCCTAGGTTGGGAAGATCCCCTGGAGAAGGAAATGGCAACCCACTCCAGTATTCTTGCCTGGAAAACCCCATGGACAGAGAAGCCTGGTGGACTACAGTCCATGGAGCCACAAAGAGTTGGACACGACTTAGTAAGTAAACAACAACAACAATGAGGAATACCCATCTGAGCTTCCAGTGGGACCACTTGTGGTTTATTATTAGGCTGATTTTAGCAGAGAACAATTTCCAACCTTGACCTTAATGCTCCTCCAGAAAAATGAAGTTCTCTTTCCATTCCCTTTGGGGGCTTTTTGACAATGGGAGTAATGAGCGGAACTGAGAAAGCTTTGATCTTGTTTCTAACTAGAGGTTAATCCCCAGATTGTAAGCTCATTTTAATGGGTGGATGGTGGGGTGTGGGCAGGGGACCTTCTCTGGGGGTTGAGCTTAATGCAAATACAACATACCCCTTTCCCTAGGAGGTAGCTGGTTACTGGACCAGTGCCCAGGCTGGGTGGCTTCACCTCCTGCCAGGCTGATGGACACATCTCCCCACCGAGGAAGCCCAATCTGGCATGTTCTAGACTCCATCCCTACTTCACCGCTGCCAGACTGAAAAACACAGGGAGCGCCCACAGCAGCCATTCAAGGAGACGAAACCAAAACCAGTCAGGTCTAGAAAAAATAGCTCCTTTCCTGCTCACTTAAGATGAGACCAGGGTCCATGGTTCTAAAAGCATTAACTTCTTTGCTCCCTCCTGTCCTCTCAATGACCACAATCTCTCTTCCTTTGACCTGTGGTGTCCACAGAACCGCCAGTCCCTAAAAATGCCCCTTTTTGGCTAAAGCTAAACTGGTCATGAGGGCCATAGGACCTTTCTGTGCCAGGCTGACCTGCCATTGGATAAGGTTGGGGGGGGGCATTTCTGGCACCGTTTGCCTGGGCTGAAGCCACATTCCCTGTTCAGTACCAAGGACAGGTAGTGACCCTGGCCTGGTCTAGTGGGCAGACACGTTGGCCTCTGAGTGTACACTGAAGAAGTGTATGGCTGACTGGAGCCCAGAGCACGGGTCCTCTCAGGAGAGGCCTGGCCCTGAGCCTTGTTCTTACCTTTCCCTCAAATGGGGGCCTGCCACAGCAGCTGGGCCTCCTGGTCATGCTCCAGCAGAGAGGCCCTCGCTTTGGACACCTCTGGAACTGTGAGTCTGTGGGAGAAATGGCAGAGGCCAGCACCAGGCCTATTTCCTGACTATTTCTTGGGGAATGGGAGGGTGGGAGTTGTGGGTAGGAGGGAGGGTACAGACCTTCACACCGACAGAGTCCTGTCGAAGAGGCCATGTCCCTAGGGCTGCCCTTTAACACCTTTCCTGCATAATGAGATCACAGCAAGTAGCAGAAAAAGTATGTGTGGGTGAATGAATGTGTGTGCGTGTGAGTGTGTGCCTTTGCATGTATGTTTGAGAACATAAGTATTTGTGAATGTGGGTAATTTGTGTGTGTGTATTATGTGCACATGCATGTCTGTGTGAACACGTCTGTAGTTGTGTATGCTTGTATATGCATGTGTGTGCCCATCTAGGCTGTGACATCTCTGGGCCCAAGGCAAGACCCATTTGAGGGTCACAGAACTCTCTAGGCCTAGGAATTAGAGGTGAAATCTGGAGTCCTTGAGAGTCACTTAGTAATGGTATTTCCCCCTTGAATCACAGGCAGGGGTTGTAGCTCCCTGACAATGACCCTGCCTTTGCCCTTTCCATCCTCATCTTTGCCCTGTTGGTCAGGGGTGGTGGAGCCCAAGTGCCAGCATCTCCATTGCCATGAATATCCCCTGCCCCCACCCCACCCTCCAAGCAGCCAGATGATGTGGCAGTCAAACTGCCACATCCGAGGGTCGCCTGTTCCTGCCTGCAGAATGAGAGATGAACAGAACCCTCATTTACTGACAACTTAGCATGTGCCAAGCTCTGTGACTCTTGGCCTATGGCCACATGCCCTCCCCATGTTTCCTAGTGGCCCCTTCCAAATACCCTCTGTGCACTCATATCCTCATCCCAGGGGCTACCTTCGGGGGATCCTAACAAAACAATGAGTTGGAGCAAAGAATCCAGGCCCCGGGGCAGGGGGGTAGTCTCAGTACCTTCTGGGTTCCCTTTGGAAGGCAGTTCTATCCCTGCTGCACCCAAATAGCACATCATCTCTGCTCCCTGTGGACCTCAGCCCTGCCCGGGGCTGAGCAGGTCAGATCAATGCTGAGGTAAGTGTCAGCAAGACAATTGTGATAGATCTCAAGCCCCATCTGCCAATATAGCCTTCTCCATAATAAAGAACATTTTGAATTCCACCTTTTGGACTTCTATGTCTATTTCTCAATTGGCCGGGAGGAGAAGAAAGGAGTATTATTAATTGATCCTCCGGAAATCCCAACATTTATCACTGTATTCCCAGAACCCAAAAGTGCCAGGAACCTAACAGGGGCTCATTAATATTTGTGGAATGGAAAAAAAAAAGTGACATAGCAAGATTCACACTCAGGTCTTCTGCCTTCCTCCAAGGCCACGCTGCTTTTCCATGACCCTGTCTAAGAGGGGAAGGCCAGAGAGAGACTGAGGGGGCAGGGGGAGAGCAGCAGAATGGCCTTGACACCTGGCTCTCCCGAGACAACGTTCTCTGTGGGCCACAGCCCAGGGGCGAGGTTGGCAGCTGCTGGGGGGAGAGCCAGGGCTGGGCTAGAGAGGTGCAAATGTCTGTGTGTTATCCTGCCAGCCACGTCTGATCACAACCCTGTGTGTTTTGACCGAGAAGCTCTACCTGTCTCTCGGGATTGATGTGAAGATTAATGCCTGTTTAGCAAATTACAGCTTCCCCAGCACCTCCTGCTCCTGGGAGAGAAGGCGCCTTGGAAACGGAAAATAAAAACAAACCTCAACGCTCCGTGTCAAAGCTTGGCCACAGCAGTGACAGCTGGGCCCAACTCAACAGAGCGTGGAGGCTTAGCAAAGGGAGGTGAGGCCCGGGGCACACCAGCAGAAAGGTGGAGGCTGTGCCAGGTCCAGCCTCAGGCTCTGGGGCGCAGGGTCTGAGGGGGTGTGCGGGATGGGGCAAGGCCTTTCTGGAAAGACAGTCAAGGGCAGCTTTTGGCCAGGGTCTGCACCCTCTCAGGGCCAGAAGAGAAAGAGGGATGGTGGAGGGAGGGGTGGCTCCCTCTGCCCTGCCGCTCTCTGAGGCTGCCTTTGTTGTCTCCAAGGCAGGAAGGCTGATCCCTTTCTTCTGAGGAACTCAGAGGGAGAAACTGGGGATTACGGCGACTTTTGCTCCATTTGAGGTGAGAGATGGATTGTCGAGATTGTGGCAAGTGAATCCTCAGCTGATCATGTGTGAATAAAGGGCCCACCGGGAAGGCCAGGGACAGGTCCAAAGGGAAAGAGCCTACAGCAGGCGCAGGTGTGGCCCCGATGGCCCCGCACTCCCAGTGCCTGCACATCAGCAGGGTCCTCTGTGCGCTCGGGTGACCTGAGTTGGACAGGAGGGCCTGCTCCTGGCCCCACGCAGGCCAAGCTCTCAGCAGGTGCCCACAGGAGTCAGAAGATAATTAGTCAGCTTTCGCCCCAAGGTAGGGGACTTGACACAGGCATGTTGAATGCCGTGGCCTGTGGCAGTTATTCCCTTGATAATGCAACCTTCCCTTTCCTGGCTGGCCTCCCCTACACCATTGAGTTTTCTCCCCAACAAACCAGTTAAGCTCAAGTCTCCCTCTGAGTCTGCTTCTGAGGGAGCCCAAACTAGGTCAGAATGGAAAGAAGACATTTGAGGAAGCAAGACTCTGGAAAACACCACAGGGCCATAAACAAATCAAGTGGTTGCCACTAAGGAGAAAAAAGATATTATGTCCATGCCCATCAAAATCTTTTTTATAATTCTATCTTCTCCCCCTTATGAACAGTCTCTATTTTTCCAGAACCGCAACAAGGTGCTAACAGAACTTGTCTATCTGTGAGTGAAAAAACTTCCTGGTAACAGGAGTCTAGCTGTGACCAGCCCGGACTGACTCTGGTTGCCACATGCTGCTGACTGCCCTGGGCTGGGCCACACACAAGGTGGGCACCACACAGGTGGCTGCCCAGTAGGCTGCAGACACGGAGCCTTATCTATGACTCAGGCCTCTCCTCACTCATTCCACCCTCTTCTAGACTTAAGTCAGGTCTCGAACCCGGGCCTTTCTGGCTTATGAGCCCACACCTATGCTTTTCCTCACCAAATCTCACACTGCTTCTCTAGGAGTCTGAAGGGCCGACACCAGGTCTCATCATGGACACCAGGGGAGCAGCAGGTTGCCTTGTGTGTTGGAAGGTCAATGTCCCTATCTGTAGAGAACTCCCCGAATTCTTCTGCTCCAGCAGATAATGGCCCATCACGGGCTGTAAGACCCCAAGTGTGGGCTCGGCATTATTTCCAGGGAATTGAGGTAGTTGGTTTCTGAGGGTTTCAGGCTGTCCTGTGGGCGAATCCAGCCCCACCCCCACCAGCTCCGATTCCGTGAGGCCAACTGGCTGAAACTACCACAGTCCTGAGTGGCTAAAAACAACTGATTCTTTCTATTTTACAATTTCATAGGAATTTGGGTGGGGCTTGACGGCACAACTCTTTGCTTCTGGAGGCTTTCCTCACTTATCTAGAACCTTGGCGGGGCTGCTTGGCACGTTGGTCTCAGAGTGAGCTTTCCAGCATGAGGTCTCAGAGTAGTCACGCTTCTTACCTGAGGACCCTGGACTCCCAAAGTGAATGTTCCAGAGAATCAGGAGGAAGCTTCATGACCTTGTATGACTGAACGCCTCAGAGGTTACAAAGGGTGCTTCAGCAGTCACAGCCCACCCAGGTTCAAGGGGAGAGGCCATAAACCCCACCTCCCATTGGAAGGAGTGTCAAAGACTTTAAGGTTCATGTTTTAAAAGTGTTATAAGAACCCAGCTGTCCAAGTTTGCCCTCGGCACTCCAAGCCACAGCCCTTCTTCCACACTCCTTCTCCCCCGACCCCAGCTGCTCCCCAACCAGCAAGATAGCCAATGTTCACCTTCTCTCTCAGGAAACACTCTTTCATCTTAAGTGTCAGGGTCTTCATGAGTTACTCCCCAGAGGGGCATTTTTACGTGAAAATCGTGGCCTCAGAATGGTGTGGCATACCCAAAGGAATGCACTGCTAATGGTGGAATTTCAGGCATTTACCACAGGACAGTAGGGGATATATTTTTCGGCCAAGGGACTTTCCTGCTGCAGACAGCTGGCCGCTCAATCTGCCCTCAGCCCATAAACACCAAACTGTGGCCACGGGGGGCCCTCACAGCAGCCTGGACAGCAGCTCTCGCACGGCAGTTCCCCAGCCTGAGAATCAATACTCAGCCTGTAGAAGGGGAAGAAGTGAGGTTTCTGGACCACGCTGGTGGCCAGCTCAGAGCTACCCAGGTGTAAGGGACGAGAATGAAGGTGGTGGTGTGCAAGGAATTCAAGTTTGTTGGACAGTTAAAATATTTATGTACCACTGGCTCCCTCAGAGCATCCCACTTCATTTTCCTCATTATTTTGTTTCTCAGCACTAACTTGTACATTAGCAACAAAGACCATGTCAAAAAGAAAAGGAATAATGACTTGATGCCAGGTGGCGCTAGTGGTAAAGAATCTGCCTGCCAATGCAGGAGACATAAGAGACTCGGGTTCGATCTCTGGGTCAGGGAGATCCCCTGGAGGAGGGCATGGCAACCCACTCCAATATTCTTGCCTGGAGAATCCCATAGACGGAGAAGCCTGGTGGGCTATAGTCCATGGGGTTGCAAAGAGTGGGACATGACTGAAGCAACTTAGCACACATGTACAATAATGCTAATTTTGAGGGGCAGAGCAGAGAAGACCCCACACTCCATCTCCTGCTTCTGCTGCTCCCTTTCCCTCCTTCCCTTCATGTCTCTCTCTCTCTTTCCACATCACATCAGGTCTTATTTATCTTATTAGTTTTCTTGCCTTGGTTTGGCCTGATGTCAGGATGAAGTGGGTATGGCTGGTACATTTCAATTTTTTCAGATAACTCTCACAAATTTCCATACAGGTTCCTTTTAATATATCCCACCCCCACCTCTCCTTTCAAAACAAAGCTCAGAGTGCTTAGTTTCACAGGGGAGAGACATCTGGGAGATTCTGAGGGGAGGCAGCAAAGATATTATGAGTCACTTTAAGTGAGCACTTACTACATGTGGACACTGTTCTAAGTATGTAAGTTCTAAACATTTTCCATGTATTGACTCCACTGAACTGTCACGACAGTCTGGGAGGCAGGTCCCAGAACGATCCCTACCTGACAAAGGAGGATTCTCAGACCTGGTGACGTTAAGCAAATAGCCCGAAGACACAGGGTGGGGAGGAGGCAGAGGGGAGAGTTGAACCCAGGTGGTCTGTGGGCAGTGTCTGTTGATCCACTAGACCACATACTGATTCTGGTCCTCTGCCTTTAGCCTGTACTCTGGGATGATTCCAAGCAACTTTAGGTCAAGGCTGATTTCAGATAGATGACGGGGCCTAGTGCTGAGATGAGAAGGAAGTAACTCAGAAGGCTGGCCTGTGGGGTATGGCCAAGGGCGACTCTGCTTTGGAAGCATGAGGGGCTCTGGGCTGCTTGGAAAACAAAATCAAAGACCCTTGTTGCCAAATAGAGGAGAGGTGTTTGTCTGGATGCTGAAAACAGCGAGCTCTGCTTGACCCTGTAGCCATAAGGCGTGCTCCCTGGGCCTCCTTTTCTAGACTGAATTCTTCTAGGAACATTCCTCCCAAGCCACCCAGAGGCTGCCTGTGTCATTAACCCTGGAAGGGCCAGACCCCTGATACATGCTCTGTGGTTCAGCAAAGCAGACAACTTCTGCCTAGAGTTCATTTTGCAAATGGTGCCAGTGTTTGGTTGAGAGTTATTTCCGGGTCTCAGTGCAAAGGACATTGCTAGGAGCCAGGAAATCTGGGGTCTGGTTCCCCCTTTGCTATAACTTGCCATGGGATCTTGGGCATCTCACCTCTCACTCAATCTGAGTTTCTGTTTCTTCATCTAGAAACTTGCATTATTTGACTTCCACATTCTTACCAGCCCTGAAATCTTACTATTCTTACATGAATCACCAAGGTGAGTCACCAAAACCTCTCAAACCCCAGGATCAACTTAAGCTTGGAGAGAGTAAGACAGCAGAGGGGGAAGATGTTGATGTAAGCTAGGCAGTCTGGAAGCAGGACACGTGGGTGAAGTTGTAGGAGTGTCAGTCTAAAGGAGCATCAAACCCTGACCCCTCATCCATGCCCTTCTGCCTTATGAGATTAGGAGTCAAAAATTCCTTTAATGGGGACACATCTCCCATTAAGTAATGATTTCCATCCAGAAAGATGTAAATGCAAATCCTCCAGACAGAGAATTACTTCACAGTCAACTTTATACTAAAGTGTAAATGACTGCCACAAAATATATATTTAAAAGTAGGTCTTGACAGTTGGGAGCCTGGGTCTAAGAGCTTGAAGACAGAGAGGAGAAAGAGCAATTGAAAAAGCAGAGGCTATAAGTGTCCAGTAGCAAGCTTAGTCTACAGCCCAAACCTGCTTTACACACTCCTATCCCCTATTTCCTCGCTCTAATTCAGGGGCCATGTTGGGGAGATTTCTGGTTTCAAGACCCAGAGAAGAGAGTCCAATCAAGCTGAGATATTGGGAGGCACCTGGAGGGGCTGTGTCTGCCAAGCCTGCCTTGTGTCTGGGTAACCAGCCAGAAAGACGACCTTGTTTCCTCAAAGGCTGGGGAGGGAGATGAGGTGCCCAGCTGGCTTAGAGCCCAAGGCAGAGGGGCGCAGGAAGGGGAACCAGGATGTGCTGAGCTAGCAGGCTGGGCACTGCCCATGCAGGGCCCTGCATACATTTTGTGCCTTCGATGTCCTCACCTTGTAGGAAAGTAGTAGCTTGTGCTCTAACCAGCTGTCCCCGTGTGTGATGTTTCACTTGATTTACTAAAGGGGAGAAACATTTGTTTCTCACGCAGACATCCAAGAGAGCCCTGCATGATGAATGACAGAGGAATCAGCACAGAGGCTGCCGGAGTCCCGGCCCTGTTGGCGACCAGCATGCTCTGAGCCTCAAGGAGGGAGGGAAACAGGGACGGGAGCCCAGGCACCCCTGAGCGCAGACAGAGCCAGGGCAGGAGGAGGTTGGAATCAGCTGTGTCTGTTCCCAAGGTCCAGCCTCATGCAGGCTCAGGCAGGAGACATGGGGCAGCATCAGGTCTGAGAAATCCTTAGTGGAGCATCAACCGTGGTGGCCTTAACAGGCAGGCATATAATTTATGCTGTTGTGAGGCTTGGTGTAAAGATACACATCCAGCACTTAGGACACACAGTGAGCACTCAAAAACTGATACCACTGCCAAATTCAGCAGGAGTGAACTTCTAGGGGGAATGAGGGCTGTGGATGCCCCGGCTGTCCCCGTCCCATCTTCCTCAGCCCCAGCCCCACCCCTCAGCTTCAGTTCTTTGCCTCTTGCTCCTCTAAACCCACTTGGAAAGGCTAGATTTGCTGCATCGCCTGGCTGAGCCCCAGGATCACAGCACTCATCTAGACCTGGGCTCAAGGTAGGAGGGAGAGAGCTGGCTTGAGCCACCAGCATCAGATCAGGAGCTTCCTGAGGACCCAGGCAGGGAGGAACTCCTTTCAGTCAAGCCAGGGGCTAGAAGAGCCTCAGGTGCAAAATGCATGCTTAACAACCAGCAATATGGGCGCCACAGGGAAAGTATGGAGAAGCACTGCGGTGATGTCCCCTGTACCAGCAGAGAATTCCATGGTTTTTATTGTGATCGCCAACACAAAGGCCACAAGGGACTGTCGTGCTCTGGCCTAGGAGCTCCACAGACGAAGCAGATCCCTTGAGTTCCCATGGAGTGGAATTCGTTCCTCCTGGTTTACGTGGTTACACTCGCAGAACGAAAGGATTCTTCCAGAGAAATGTCATTTTAACAGTGCAGTGGTAAGAAGCAGCAAGAGACCAACTCCAGCCTCCCATTTATGAAAACAACAGCTCAAGTTTATGGTATTAACAGTTACCACAGGCACTTCACTTCTCCCGATGCCCCCTCTCTGCAAACATATAAATATACACACATACATAAACTCGCACAAATATGCACATAGAGTACACACACACATATATATACATACACACGTAAATACACACACACACATCCAAACACCAAGCACAAACACAGACTCACAGAAATGCATACACAAACATACACATAGAAGCACAGATACACCCACATTACACACATCTTGTTGAAAGGTAGAGTTCCAGTTTGGAGGAACAAAGCAGACAAATACAACCTGCTCTTTAGGAAGTGACTGTGGATGAAGCCTCTTGCTGGCATAAGGATATGTGTGTGTGTGTTCAGTCATGTCCAACTCTTTGTGACCTTATGAACTATAGCCCACCAGGCTCCTCTGTCCGTGGGGATCCTCCAGGCAAGAATCCTGGAGGTCAAGTCACACTTCCTCTGGATGCTCTAGGGAAGAATCCTTTGCCCCTCCCAGCTTCTGGAGGCTGTCCGGATTCTTTGTAGCTGTATCACTCTCATCTCTGCCTGTGTCTTCATGTGGCCCTCTCCCCTCTGTGTTTTCTCCTCCTCTGCCTGTTTTAAAGGACATCTATCACTGTATTTAGGGCCCACCTCAGTAATCCAGGACGATCTCATCTCATCTCTTTAACTTAATTACATCTACAAAGCCTCTTTTGCCAAGCCAGGTCCCACGTACAGATTCCAGGCATAGCTTTTGGGAAGCCACCATCCAACTCAATACAGAAGGGCTGTTGTGATAACTCTAAGCCGGGTCTTCAGAACTCCAAAAATGACTCCCAGAAGCCTGCAATTGTGACCTGCCGGTGCAGGAGGGCCAACATCTTTGCCACAAGAGCCCACAATGGAACAGTTGTCTTTAAAAATCCATTGCTGGAGCTCAGAGCTTGGAATCATGAAACTGTCTCTGCTGTTATGGCGACTACCTCAGGACACAGACAAAACTGGTGAGTGGGCACTGGTATGCTGCTGTGGAAAATTCTGTCTTCTTGAGCCCATCAGTAGTGACTCAGTTACCTACACAGAGTAGGTGGTTGTGGTGGACTCCTGTTTGTTGTCCATCTAGTATTTACTCTTTTTAATTTCCAGGCAAACCTTCTGATTTTCATTTGTGGAACCACTGTATACCAGCTATCCATGGCTGTGTAACAAAACTCTTCCCAAACTTCATGACTTCAAACAACAATAAGCATTATTTCCCATAATTCTGTAAGTATGCTCAACTGGGTGATTCTTCTGATCCTGTGGTGTCTGGAGGCCCAGCTGGTCTTGTTACCGAGTCTAAGCTGGCTCTGCTCGGTGCACAAGAGGCCAGTGAGTCCAAGAGACGAGATGTTGAGGCAAGGAATATGACTTTATTTGGAAAGCCAGCTGACTAAGAAGACAGCAGACTAACATCTCAAAATAACCATCTTATCGGGGTCTGGATGCCAGGTTCTTTTATGGATTGGAGATGGAGGAGGTGAGGAAACAAAGTAAAAAAGACCATTTAATTCTTGCAAATATCTCCTAGAATGGCAATCCTCAGGCAGGGGGATGTGTTAGTTTCATCTTTCTTACAGTCATTCACAGGTGGGCACTTTAGTTTAAGGGTCAGGCAGAGCGGGGCAGGATTCTCTGACACAGGCCAGTATGTATGATTATAAAAGTCAAAAAAACCAATCTAGCATGGAAGAGTCAAAATTGACTCTTCCCTGTTACAATATGGACTGTCTCAGATGGCTCCAACCACACAGCTGGCAGGTTATGCTGGGTGCGGCAGGGAGTCCAGCTGAGGATACTGGCCAGGGCTCCATGATTCTCCCCAATGTGGGCCTCTCCACACGGCTGCTTGAGCTTTCTTAGAGCATTCTGTGAGGGCATGTATCGTACATGCAAAAGCAGTAGCCACAGATGTCTTAAGGTCCAGCCTTGAAATTTACCATATTTTTTGTGGTTAAAACAAGGTTTAGGGCTGGCCTAGATTCAAGGGGAAGGGAAATGGACTCTACCTCTCAATGGGAAGAGTGGAAAAGAAGTTGTAGGCAGCTTTCATCTGCTACTCACCCCTAACTACTCCCACACTATGGGGTTCCAGTGGAGCTGACACCCCTGCCTGGAGTGGCTCTTGACTCATGCCAAGCTTTTGGAACATCTTTTCCTCAGCAACAGTGACTGGACCAGGAATGGTCACCTGATGCCAGTCAGGTCAGAATGGCAATCAGACTCACTCGGGAGACATTCACTAGAGCTCTTGGGAAAACATTCTCTTTACTTTTCAGGCCAAACTTGAACCAGAGTAAATAGGAGGAGATGCTGCCGCCATCTTCCCATCAGTAGGGAGCCTAAGAATGAAGCCATGGTGACAGAGAGGGAGAGGCTGAGTCTCGATGACACTGTCTAATTCCTGATTACAGCAAAGTCTCGTCTGACTTGGACTGCTGGTGGGTATCCCCAGGCTGATCCTGCTACCCTGGAAATGTGCCAGGGAAATTGGCTGAGGTTCTCCCTGTTCTTCCTCATCACCCACTACCAGGTGGCATGAGAGAATAAAAGCAAACCTCAGGTGGAATTCGACCAAGTGGATGGATGATCATTAGGAAGCAGGTATAAGGACAGTACTGTAACCTATTCCTGCAGGCTTGGTAATGTCCTACTCGTCCGCAGGTACTCCGATAGGCACTCTGTATGCAGGGTTCCTTCTGACAGTGATACTCTCTTGGGGTCAGCCAAATTTCTCGGGGGCTCAGGCAACACAGTCCTCTGAAGATGGGGAGACGGCAGGGAGCCAAATGGAACCCCAGATTAGAGCATTGCACTTAGGGTGCCAGGAGTCTATAATCTTTTTTATAAATTATTGAACTGTAGCTGATTCACCATGTTGTATTAGTTTCAGGTGTCCAGTAAAGTGACTTAGTTATACATATACATGTATTCATTCTTTTTCAGATTCTTTTTCATTATAGTTTATTATAAGATATTGAATGTAGTTTCCCATGTTACATAGGACCTTGTTCTTAAATCATATGTCTTAATATTCCTAAGATACCTCTGCTAACTAAAAGAGCTTCTGATGTAGATTTTTTTCTTTTTTCTTTTTGGTGTAGATTTGATCTGGTAGCCACTTCTGGAGTCTAGGTTCCTGATCAGTTTGTTCCAAATGCTAATTAACTGTGCCTAGGGTAGGTATTGGGAAAGGAAATGGCAACCCACTCCAGTATTCTTGCCTGAGAAATCCCATGGACAGAGGAGCCTAGTGGGCTACAGACCTTGGAGTTGCAGAGTCGGACACGACAGTGACTAAACAAAAAACAACAACAGAAGAGCTATACTCACACACACATACACACATCACTCTGTACACATAGAGATGTTTTACAGTGACTTGTCACACAGATAATATAACACCATTCTAAAGGGATGAGATGCCACATATGACCTTTTTATAAGAAGCTCACCCTTTCCTTGATTTCACCACGAGGGAAGGCAGATGACTAACAATGAAATCTTTAAGCCCATCAGGGGCACCTCTGTGATGTGAGGGACTTAGGGAATCTCATTCTGGGGTCCTTGAAAGACTACAAGGAGGCCCCAGAATACCTAGGGATCATCAGAATCATAACAAAAATTATTTGTGTCAATGCATGTGTGCATTCAGGGTGTGGAGGTAGGGAGAGGGTGGCAGCTTCTATCAGATTCTAAAGAGAATCTTGAGCCCCTGGAAGTCTTGGTCTCTGAATCTGGCACAGTTGGGCAGAGCAGGTGTAAAAAGATGGGCTGGGCAAGCTTTAGCAATTTCCCAGTGGAGTCAGATCTACCAGTCTAGGACTTGTGCTCTGCAAAGGAGATTTCAAAATAATGATGCAGGGCAGAGAGTGGGCTAAACACTGAGCGTCTGAGAAACAAAAATGTTTTAAATTTTTTTTAATTTTAATTGTTCAAAGTTTTCAACTGTAGAAAAACCCATGGCATATAAAATGGATCAAGCATTTTTTAAGGCTGCTGCTGCTAAGTCACTTCAGTCATGTCCGACTCTGTGCAGCTCCACAGACGGCAGCCCACCTGGCTCCCGTCCCTGAGATTCTCCAGGCAAGAACACTGGAGTGGGTTGCCATTTCCTTCTCCAATGTATGAAAGTGATAAGTGAAAGCAAGGACGCTCAGTCGTTTCTGACTCTTAGCGACCCCACGGACTGCAGCCACCAGGCTCCTCCGTAAGGGGACAATGTTAAATAGATTCCCTGGACTAGTTGCCTTTTTGTGACTGACGTTTCACTTAGCATAACATCCTTGGGATTCATTCACATGGTAGCATGTGTCAGAATTTCCTTCCTTTCAAAGGCTGAATGATATTCCAATGTGTGGACAGGCCACATTTTGTTTTATCCATTCATCCTTTGATGGGCACTTGGGTTGCATCCACCTCTTGGCTACTATTAATAATGCTGCTATGAACATGGATGTGAAAAATCTCCCTTCTCTGCTTTCAAAACTTTTGCATAAATACCCAGAAGTAGAATTGCTGGATCATCTGGTGGTTCTATTTTTTGATTTTTGAGAAACCACCATACTGTTTTCTAGAGTGGTAGTGACTAACACTTTCACTTCACTTTCAGGAGCCATAGTGTTTTTAGCTGAACCTAGGGTCACTCAGAGAATAAGGCACAGAAATTCTGGTCTCCTTTAAAATGATTTTTTTTGTTTTGGTATGTGAAGGCAGTATGGGGTCGTGGTTAGGAGAAGGGCAGACAGAGCTGGGTTTGAATCTCAGTTCCAGACCAACTGGCTTTTTGACAATCTCTTTAGGTCATTATCTACTCAGCTATGAAAAGCATAATAGTGGTACTTGGTTCATGAGGCATTGTAAGGATTAATTAAGATCACATACAGGTTACTAAGGATGGAAACTCAGGGTGGCTGGTGCTTTTGTTCAGGAAAACACATCAACACTTTCATGAAGAAAAATCAGAGCAGGGCAGCATCCGGAATGGAGAAGTTGGAATACAGGGGGAATAAATTGCTCTGGAACCGGAATATTGAGAAACTGGAGTTTTCCACAGGCAGGCTGGGACTCCTCCAGGCTGAGACAAGAGAGTTGGAAGGAGAAAGATCTCAAGAGGGAGAGGAAGGAAAATGCAAAATGGCAGACCTCCGAGCCTTCAGTGAGAGAGGCCAGAGATGAATATCTAACAAGTGCAATCAGCCAGGAAATTGTGGGATGTTTAATTTGAAGTTGCATCTGAGCATGAGCTATCTTGGTGATGGACAGGGAAGCCTGGTGTGCTGCAGTCCATGGGGTCACAAAAAGTCAGACACAGCTGAGCGGCTGAACTGAACCCTGAGCATGAGCCTTTAGAGAACTCTTGCTTGGTTTGCTATGGAATAGGTGTTCAAAGCCAGGCATTTTGGGGACTCATCCCTCAAGAAGAAGCTCCAGGCTTGTGAGTTCCCTCCTGATGGTGGGTTGACATGCCAGGGTGGGGTGTATGGTGACAGTTTGTCTCAGCCTTTCCTTCCGCTTTTGGTTTTTGCCTCATTGCACAACTTATGGGATCTTAGTCCCCCAACCAAGGATTGAACCCAGGGCCCTGGCAGTGGAAGTACCAAGTCATAACCACTGGACCACCAGGGAATTTCCATCCTTCCTTCTTTGATGTGGCTCTTGCCTGGTTTGCTGATGTAAAGCAGCTGCTCAGCTAGATTTCTGCAGAAATGGTTCCATATGGAGCTGTGGATTTGGTGTGTCCAAGGGAGGAGGGATGTTCAGGATCATTCTATGTTACCATATTGGACCCCATCCTGAGGTAACTTCTCATCCTTCACTGTCCTGTGACTGCCCACCAGCAGCCCCAAATCTTCAGTAGACGGCTTCTACATTCCATATGCTGGGGGACGTGCCCCCATTTTAATTTCACAAATGCTTATATTCACTGTTGACTGTGTGTCAGGCACTGTTAGAATCACCTCCCAAATGCTGACCCTCATATCAACCAGAGGAGGAAATAGGCACAGGGTAGAGAAGTGACTCATCCAAGGTCTCAGGGCTGGTCAGGGGGGTAATGCAGGGATTCTAGCCTAGGCGGCGTAGCCCCAGAGTCCCTGTCCCCAGCTACTCTGCTGTGCTTGTATGAAGGATGGGCAGCAGGAGCTGGGGGAGGGAGATGCTTTGCATGCACACCTGAGACTCCTCAGACACATCCTTCAAGAACAGAGGCCTCCCCTAGATATGAAGGAAGAGAACTCGGGGCTGTCTGATGACATGGGCCTGGCATCAGTCCGTGCTCAGTAAATAAGATCACTGCTCACCATCACCAGCCCTCCCACCTGCCTCTGGTCACCTCCCTCCGGTGAACTGCACACCTTTGGCAATGAGGTCAGAATTCAACTTCCCACTTCTGCTGGGGTGCCTGGAAGGCCGGCTCCCTTTGCCACACCTTTCTCCAGACCCCAGGGCTCACAGCTCCTGGAATGGAACGGTCCCCATACAGCAGAAAGAACATCCCCAGAGGCCAGGTGACTCCTGGGCCCTCCTGAAGGGCAGGGAGGACAGACCTCTCCCTAGGTCGCCGCCTTGTAAGTGTGGTTGCTGAGCTGACATAACTGTCTGGATTTTTCCTTGCTTGATGCCCATGGACGGCCTTGGGGTGGGAGCTAGGTGGGGAATGGCAGTCAGAAGCTCTCACCAGGGCTCAGATCCTAAACTGGTGCTTTCGTGCACGCATGCATGTGTGTGTAAGTGTGTGTGTGTGAGGGGTAGCATCTCTGTCCCTGCTCCCCACCTCCAACAACAAAGGAAAACAAAGAAGATGAACAGGAAAAATCAGAGAAAGAGGGAAAAGGAAAACGACTTCTCACCTTCCTCTCTATCCTTGCAGCCACTGATGCTTCCAGCCTTGGTTTTCTAGACTCTGATGGTTTGAGCTCCCAAGCAACATCTGGGGCACCTTTCTCTGCATCTTAAGGTGAGATCAAGTAGGCAGCCAGCAAGCAGAAAATAGCTCTAGAGGAGAACAAAGAACTATGTTGATGCTTTTAAAATTTGTTTTCTGCACAGGCTGATGATCAGGTAAACACTGTAAGTGTTCACGAGTGGGCAGAGCGACCAAATTATAGAAAACACTCCCTGTGTGTGCTGTGGACCCATTCCCGGCCTCCTCCTCAATTCCTCCTACCTTCAAAATTAATTTCATCAGCCGGAAGGAAGAGCCTGAAGATCTCAGGAGTGCGTGCTCTCAAAACAAGTTGTTTTTCATCTAAAAATCGGGAGAATTTGGCTCAAAAAACAACTATCTATGGCACAAACGTGGCAGCAGTGTGTGGGCATGTGAAACAGGATGGTAGGGTTCTTCCTGAAGATACTGACTCTAGGGGCAAGCCCTTCTGCCACAGTGGCCTCACCACCCAGCACACAGGAGCCCCCTACACATGCACTGAGACCCCCAGGGAAAATCACCAGATGGGCAGGCCCTCTTCAGGCATACTAGGTCCTCACTGCAGACAGTGCCCCCAGGCTTGAGCCACTCTACTCCTGTCACCTCCAGTCTTGAGCACAAGAGCCACCCTTGGGTCCTGATCTAAAGTGTTCCCTTAGCTTTTAACCTAGCTATTGAACTAGAAAGTAATCCTTCAGATCGATTTTCCCTATTTGCAGAACAATATGGGTACAAAGCTGCTCACTGCTGCATTGTTCATAACAGCCCAAAGCTGGAAACAACCTAATTGTCCATTGGAACAGGACTGGCTAAATTAAATATGATGTGCCCAGGCTGTCGAATAATAAACAGTCCTTCAGTATGTGCTGGTAGGAAAAGTTCTGGGAGCCATCCTGCTGGCTGCAGAAAGTTCCATGCAGACCAATGTGTGATCATATCATCTCAGTATTAGTTGGATTTCCCCCAAGGCAGACGTTGAGACAAGAATCTGGGGGTTCATGTCATTATTTGGGAGGTGATCCAGAAAGCAGAGTGGGGAATAGGGAAGTGAGACGGGGGCAGGGGGATGCCAATAAAGGCTGTGTCAGTCAGTGGGTCCCTGCTGGAGGCAAATGGGGCTCAGTCTCCTGGAAACCCGCTGAGGGTCTGTGTGGATCATGCCACCAAGGTGCTGGGAAGCCAGGGTATTTATCCATGAACTCTGGCCCCTCATTGATTGAGAGGTATTTATTTCTGGACTCTTACTTCTAGCCAATCCCGAGTGTCAGTGGGTTATCTTCTTGGCCAGAGATTATCCTGATGTAGAGAGATACAGGAAAAGGTAGGCTTTGACAGAAATGTCTGCAGGTACCTCTGGGAGTTGGTGGGGGAAGATACAGGGGAGGTGAGCGGGTATGATAGACAGCATCTGCTGTGCTCCCATTTGCATATCAAAGAAAAATTTTAAGACTTCCCTTGCGGTCCAGTGGTTCAGAAACTGCCTGCCAATGCAGGGGACACAGGTTTGATCCCTTGTCCAGGAAGATCCCACATGTTACAGGGCAACTAAGCCCCTGTACCACAACCACTGAGCCCAAGTGACACAACTACTGAAGCCCACACATCCTAGAGTCCATGCTTCACGATAAGAGAAGTCACTGCGATGAGAAGCCTGCACACCACAGCCAGAGAGTAGATCCCGCTCACCACAAACAGAGAAAGCCCGCACACAGAAAAGAAGATCCAGCATAGCCCTCAGGAAAAAAAAAACTTAAATATATAGATATCATAGATATATTTGGGAAAATTCTAGGGATGTGGGCCTGAAGGCCTAGGGCATACGCTGCAGAGAGGCCCTTTTCGCCTTAACCCCTTCTACAGGATTTGCATTAAAAAAAATTCCACATATTCCTGAAATCATTGAAAAGAATGGTTATTAAAACTGCTCCCTCCAGAGCTACTAAAGCTCCCACTCAATGTTTCTGCCCTCCTTGAGTCTTTTCCAGAACCAAACAATAATTTCCTGCATGTCTTATGTGTATTAAGCACAGCATAACCCATTTTACCTGCAACACACGAGACGCCAGTTCGATTCCTGGGGCTGGAGAAAGGATAGGCTACCCACTCCCATATTCTTGGGCTTCCCTTGTGGCTCAGCTGGTAAAGAATCCACCTTGCAATGTGGGAGATCTGGGTTCGATCCCTGGGTTGGGAAGATCGCCTGGATAAGGGAAAGGCTACCCACTCCAGTATTCTGGCCTGGAGAATTCAATGGACTGTAGAGTCCATGGGGTTGCTAAGAGTCGGACACAACTGAGTGGCTTTCACTTTCAACCCATCTTACACACACTATAGAAGCCAAGCTGTATGACTACTCTGGGAGGTGGGAGGTCAAGACCCAACTTTAGTAATGGGGATATTGAGGCTTAAAGAACCTAACTTTAACTTGCTCAATGTCATACAGTAAGAGTAGGGGTCCAGGTATGGAACCACAATTTGAACCAAACCTGCCTGGCTCCTGAGCCTACACTGGCAGCCATGATGATGCTTCCATAGCTTTTCCTCCTTCTCTCTGGGAGACACTTTAATTCTTCAGACCAACCATTTTCCCTTCCCCACATGCTTAAGAAGCTATTGAAAAAAGACCCTGAATAGCCAAAGCAATTTTGAGAAAGAAAAACAGCTGCAGGAATCAGGCTCCCTCTCTTCAGACTATAATATAAAGCTACAGTAATCAAAGTAGTATGGTATTGCCACAAAAACAGAAATATAAATCAATGGAAGAGGATAGAAAGCCCAGAAATGCAGATTCTTCACCAACTAAGCTATCAAGGAAGCCCAAATCCATCCACTTATGGTCAATTAATCTATGACAGAGGCAAGATTACACAATGGAGAAAAGACTATCTCTTCAATGAGTAGTGCTGGGAAAACTGGACAGCTACATGTAAAAGAATGAAATTAGAACATTCTCTAACACCATACACAAAAATAAACTCAAAATAGATTAAAGACCTAAATGTCCCAATTGGATGTTATTAAATTCTTAGAGGAAAACATAGGCAGAATACTCTGACATAATAGGCAGATACTCTGCAGCAATATCTTTTTAGATCCACCTCTTGAGTAATAAAAATAAACAAATGGGACCTAATTAAACTTAAAGCCTTTTGCACGGCAAAGGAAACCATCAACAAAATGAAAAGACAACCCTCAGAATGGGAGGAAATATTTGCAAACAAAGCAACTAACAAGACATTACTCTCCAAAATATACACACAGCTCATGCAGCTCAATATTGAAAAAAACAAACAACCCAGTCAAAAAATGGGCAGAAGAAGATCTAAATAGATCACAGATGGCTAATAAACATTTGAAAAGATGCTCAACATTGCTCATTATTAGAGAAATGCAAGCAAAAACTACAATGAGGTATCACCTCACATGGGTCAGAATGGCCATCATCAGAAAGTCTACAAATAATAAATGCTGGAGAGGCTGGAGAAAAGGGAACACTCCTACACTGTTGGTGGGAATATATAAATTGGTACAACCAGTACAGAGAACAGTATGGAATTTCCTTTTATGAAAGTTATTTTTAATTGGAGGATAATTGCTTTATAAAGTTGTGTTGGTTTCTGCTGTACAACAACGTAAATCAGCCATAAGTATACATATATCTCCTTCCTCTTGAACCTCCTTCCCACCTTACCTCCCAGAAGTTCCTTAAAAAAAACTAAAAACAGAACTACCACATGATCCAGCAATCTTACTCCTGGGCATATACCCAGAGAAAACCATAATTTGAAAAGATACATGCACCCCAATCTTCATTGCAGCACTATTTACAATAGCTAAAATATGGAAGCAACCTAAACATCCACTGACACAGGAATGGATAAAGATGATGTGGTACACATATACATATATAGTCATAAAAAAATGAGACAATGCCATTTGCAGCAACATAGATTGACCTAGAGATTATCATACTGAATGAAGTCAGAAAGACAAAGACAAACACCATATGATATCACTTATATATGGCATATAAAAATTATACAGATGAACTTATTTACAAAACAGAAACAGACTCATAGACATAGAAAATAGACTTTAGGAGTTTGAGATTAACATATAAACACTGCTACATAAATAAATAATCAACAAGGACCTACAACCTACTTGCTCCTTGGAAGGAAAGCTATGACCAACCTAGACAGCATATTAAACAACAGAGACATTACTTTACCAACAAAGGTCCATCCAGTCAAAGCTATGGTTTTTCCAGTAGTCATGTATGGATGTGAGAGTTGGACTATAAAGAAAGCTGAGCACCGAAGAATTGATGCTTTTGAACTGTGGTGTTGGAGAAGACTCTTGAGCATCCCGTTGACTGCAAGGAGATCCAACCAGTCCATCCTAAAGGAAATCAGTCCTGAATACTCATTGGAAGGACTGATGCTGAAGCTGGTCTGCAATACTTTGGCCACCTGATGTGAAGAACTGACTCATCTGAAAAGACCCTGATGCTGGGAAAGATTGAAGGTGGGAGAGAAGGGGAAGACAGAGGATGAGATGGTTGGATGGCATCACAGATATGATGGACATGAGTTTGAGTAGGCTCCGCGAGTTGGTGATGGACAGGGAAGCCTGGCGTGCTGCAGTCCATGGGGTCACAAAGAGTCAGACATGACTGAGCGACTGAACTGAACTGAAGGACCTTCTGTATAGCACAGGGAACTCTACTCAGTAACCTGTAATAACCTATATGGGAAAGAATCTGAAAAAGAATGGATATTATATATACATAACTGAATCACTTTGTTGTAAATCAACTATACTCTAATATTAAAAAAGTTAAAGTAAGAAAAAAAGAAGCTACTGGTCCCTCATCACCCAGATACAATGTGGAGACAGAGAAGAACAGTTCTTTTAGTGGAGTCATTCCCCTCTAGCATGGGCTAAATTGTATATCCCACTCCCAAATATACAGGCAGACCTCAGAGATACTGTGGGTTTGGTTACAGACCACTGCAATAAAGTGATTATTACAATAAAGCAAGTCACACCTATTTTTGGTTTTCCACTGCATATGACAGTTATGTTTATACTATACCATTGTCTATTAAGTGTGCAATAGCATTATGTCTTTAAAAATGTATATATCAATGTAAAAATATGTTATTGCTAAAAAAAAAGTGAACCATCATCTGAGTCTTCAGTTTATGGTAACCTTTTTGTTGGTGGACAATCTTGCCTCATTTTGGATGACTGCTGACTGATCAGGGTGTTTGTTGCCAAAGGTTGGAGTGTCTCTGGCAATTCTCAAAATAAGACGACAATGAAGCTCTCTGCATCAGTTGACTCTTACTTTCACGAACGATTTCTCTGTAGCATGCAGGGCTGTTTGATAGCATTTTACCCACAGTAGAACTTCTTTCAAAATGTGAGTCAGTTCTCTCAAACCCTGCCACTGCTTTATCAACTAAGTTTATGTTATATTCTAAATCCTTTGTCGTCATCTCAACAATCTTCACAGCATCTCCACCAGGAGTACACTCCATCTCAAGAAACCACTTTCTTTGCTCATCCATGAAAAACAACTCCTCATCTGTTCAAGTTTTATTATCGTGAGATTGCAGCAATTCAGTCACATCTTCAGGCTCCACTTGTAATTCTAATTCTCTTGCTATTTCCACCACATCTGCCGTTCCTTCCTCCCCTGAAGTCTTGAACCCCTCGAAGTCATCCGTGAGGGTTGGAATCAACTTCTCCCAAATTCCCGTTAAGGTGATATTTTGACCTCTTCCCACAAATCATGAAAATTCTTAATAGCATCTACAATGGTGAATCTTTTCCAGAAGGTCTTCAATTGGCTTTGCCCAGATCCATGAGAGGAGGAATCACTATCTGTGGCAGCTATAGCCTTATAAAATATATTTCCTAAATAATAAGACTTGAAATGACTCCTTGATCCATGGGCTACAGAATGGATGCTGTGCTTAGCAGGCATGAAAACAACATTAATCTCATTGCACATCTCCATCAGAACTCTTGGGTGACCAGGTACATTGTCACTGAGCAATAATATTTTCAAAGGACTCTTTTCTTCTGAGCAGTAGGTCTCAACAGTGGAGACCTTCAAATATTCAGTGAGAAAGAAAGAGAAGAAGAAAAAGTCACTCAGTCGTGTCCAACTCTTTGCGACCCCGTGGAATAGTCCACAGAATTCTCTAGAACAGAATACTGGAGTGGGTAGCCTTTCCCTTCTCCAGGGGATCTTCATCCCCAACCCAGGGATCAAACCCAGGTCTCCCACATTCCAGGCGGATTATTTACCAGCTGAGCCACAATGAAAGCCCAATACTCAGTAAACTCTGTTGTAAACACATGGGCTGTAATCCAGGTTTGTTGCTCCATTTATAGAGCAGAGGCAGAGTAGATTTAACATAATTCTTAAGGCTCCTAAGAGTTTCAAAATTGTAAATGAACAATGACTTCAAAACTTACTGGCACCAGCTGCATCATTAGCTCCTAACAAGTCAGCCTGTCCTCTGAAGCCAAGCACTCACTTCTCTCTAGCTATGAAAGTCCTAGAAGGCATCATCTTCCAAGAGAAGGCTGCTTTGTCTATACTGAATATCTGTTGCTTACTGTAACCACTTTCATTAATGATCTTAGATTTCTGGATAACTTGCTGCAGCTTCTCCATTAGCACTTGCTGCTTCATGGTGTACTTTTGTTGTTCTGGAGACAGCCTCTTTCCTTAAACCTCATGAATGAACCTCTGCTAGCTTCACACTTTTCTTCTGCAGCTTCCTCACCTCTCTCAGCCTTCACAGAACTGAAGAGAGTCAGGGCCTTACTCTGGTTTAAGCTTTGGCTTAGGGAATGTTGTGGCTGCTTTGATCTTCTATCCAGACCACCAGAACTTTCTCCATTATCAACAATAAGGTTGTTTTGCTTTATAATTTTTTTTCCAGTTTGCTTGTTTGTTTTGCCACACCATGTGGCAAGTGGGATCTTACTTCCCCAACCATGCCCCCTGCAGTGGAAGTGTGGAGTCTTAACCCCTGGACTGCCAGGGAAGTCTGGCTTTCTTATCATTTGTGTTCCCTGGAGTAGCATTTCTAATTTCCTTCAAGAACTTTTCTTTTGCATTCACAACTTGGTTAACTGTTTGGTGCAAGAAGCCTACCTTCTGACCTGACCTATCTCGGCTTTTGATGTGCCTTCCACACTAACTTCATCGTTTCTAGCTTTTGATTTAAAGTAAGAAAGGTATAGCCCTTCCTTCCACTTGAACATTTAGAAGCCACTGTAGGGTTATTAATCGGCCTAATTTTGATATTGTTGTCTCAGGGAATAGGGAAGCCCAAAGAGGAGAAAGGGGATGGGGGAATGGCTGGATGGTAGAGGGGGAGTCAGCACACACACTGGTTAAGCTCATGATCTTATATTGTCACGGTTGTTGGCACTCCCAACAATGACAATAGTAACACCAAACACAGATCACCACAACAAATATAATAACAATGAAAAAGTCATACATATTGCAAGAATTACCAAAATTTGACTCAGAGAAACGAAGTGAGTAGATGCTGTTAGAAATATCGCACCAATAGACTGCTCGACCAAGGGTTGTTACAAACCTTCAAGTTTTAAAAAAATCACAACTTCCACAAGGCACAATAAAGCAAACACAATAAAATGAGGTATGGTTGTATGTTGAAGTCCTAAACCCCCAGTACTTCAGAAAGTGATCTTATTCGGGTATAAGGTTTTACAGAGGTAATCACATTAAAATGAAGTCATTAGACTGGGCCCTAGTCCAGTATGACTTGCGTCCTTATAAAAAGGGGAAATTAGGAGAAAGACACACACCAAGGAATGCCAAAGACTGCCAGCAAACTTCTAGAACCTAGGCAAGAGGCCTGAAACAGATTCTCCCTGATACCCTCAGAAGGAACCAACCCTGCCCACACCTTGATCTTGGACTTCTAGCCCCCAGAACAATGGGACGATATTAATACATTTCTGTCATTTATACCACTCTCACTCTATGGTACTTTGTTATGGCAACCCTGGGAAACTAGTATGCCCTCTTTCAAGGATGTTGCTACCTTGTCACCTTATATACTGGCAGAAATTAGCCCCCTAGTTCAGAAATATAGGGGAAAAGTGACAGAAGGCAGTTTTTTACACACACCCCCATCTCATCTCTGACACTTTCCCCAGATGGGCTAAAATGTCTTGTTGCTGATAAAAGGCCATCTAGAACTGAAAAGTCCTAGACAAAGGCTTCCAGAATCATAAAGTAATTTTTCCTTTCATGGCTGAATGAATGGATGAGTGAATGAATGAAGTAAAAAATCGCTAACGCCCTTAGCCTTGCTCTAAATAGAAGTTTTGCTGCTTATGAAATTTTGGCCCACCACAAATTTTGATAGAAAACTAAGTACCAGAAAACTAAAAAGTATACTGACTCTGCTGACATGAACAGGTGGAGTGAGTGGTGGTCCCTTTGGATTAAGGAACAAATGGATTCAAGGACAGTTACAGGAATCCAACCTGCTCACCAATAGAGTGACCTCACCAATAGTCTGTGTTTCCCTTACTCTTTCTCCTCCCTGCCTTACTGCAAATCTTCTTTGAAGTATCATGTTATCAGTGTACAGCTCAATGAATTTCTACAAAGTAAACTCGTATGTTCTTCAGTACTGAGGTAAAGATACAGACTATTACCAGCACCCCAGATGGCTCTTTCTTGCCTCCCAGTCACGAGGTAACTACTTTTCTCATTTCTGTCCCCACAGATTACTTTAGCCTGGTTTTAAGTTGTATGTAAATGAAATTATACAGAATTCAGTCTTTATTATCTGTCTTCTTTCACTCCACATTCTGTATGTGAGAATTGTCTATATAGCATACAAAGTAGCAGACTGTCTTTTTTCATTGCTGCATAATATTCCATAACATAAATACAACATGCTTTGTTTATCCTTTCTACTTCTGATGAATATTTGGGTAGTCCCTAGTTTTTGGCTAATGGAATAGTGTGATGAACATTATTTTTCAGGTCTTCTGGTGAACATAAGTGTTCATCTGTGAGTTTTTCCCCAGGAGGGGAACTGCTGGGTCACAGGGTGGGCATCTGTTTTAGTGGTTACCATTTAGTTTTCTATAATGGTCGTGCCAAGTTCTAGCCTATCAGTGGCCTATGAAGTTCCAGTTGCTCCCCATGCTTACTGGCAC
Source organism: Antilocapra americana (assembly GCA_007570785.1). Classification (NCBI taxonomy): domain Eukaryota; kingdom Metazoa; phylum Chordata; class Mammalia; order Artiodactyla; family Antilocapridae; genus Antilocapra; species Antilocapra americana. The sequence goes on from ML664662.1 coordinate 1,207,385, forward strand.
TTAGTGTTAGTTTTGATTCATTTTGATGTATTAGTCATTCTGATGGGTATACTACAATCTCAGAGTGGTTTGAATTTCCATTTCCTGGATGACCAAGGTTGTTGAGCATCTTTTCCTGTACATGTTGACTTCCTCCTTTCGATCATTAGCCCATTCCTCCCTCCCTCATTTCTCTCTCTTAAAGCCCTCCCTTTTCTTAAGAGCCAGCTGCCCAAGCACAGGGAGAGGGGCTTTTTTGGAGTTTAGCAAAGGCAACTACATCCCCCTCTGCCCATGTCCTAGCTCCCTTATGGTCTCCAAGTGCCAAAGACATTTAATGTCACTGCCCCAATACAGACGGGCCCCAGCAGGGCTCTTGTACATGCAGATAGGAATGCAGTTTCCTTATTCAGGCCTTGCCCGGTCTGCCTACCTTGCAGAATTATTTTTCATTACATAAGACTCTGCAAAAGGCCTTGAGTTGCTGAGAGGAAAGGTGCTGCATAAAATGCAAGGTAACAAAAGCATTGATAGCAAAGAATGGGAGGAAATCCATCACGCCCTTGTCAGTGGAAGGTTGCTGGCAGACTCATCCCCACCTTAACCTAAAAAGCAAGCTCTGCAGGCTCTAGACAGCCTCCTGACCCCCAGCCTGGCCAAACACTCAATAATTCGCCTATCAATTAAGTCCGAGGAGAAGGCTATGAGAAGCTGGAGGAGACAGGATGTGAGCAAGAAAGAGGGAAAAAGGCAGGCAATTGAGCAGAAATTGTTGGTTTGTCTAAGGCCTCTCGGATTAACCTTATCCTAGCTCTCCCAAATGACTCACTAAGAACTGCTCAGTCTGTCCATCCATGAAATGGGCCTAACTGAACCAAATGGTACTTCTACTTTGCAGACTTCAAAAAGTTAACTTTCATAAAAGCTTAAAGCACTTGCAGTTACAGAAGGCAGCAAGGAGGCAAAACCAAGATGTTCAGCTGAATCCAACCCTAAGAAAACATCAAGCAAACCCAAATTGAGTGACATTTTGCAAAATGGTCCTATACTTTTCAAAACTGTCAGCATCAGTAACAACAAAGGTCAGGCTAAGGAGACCTGGTGCAGGCTGAAAGGGAATGAAGTGACCAGGTGGCCAGAGACCATATGTGATCCTGGATTAAACTCTGGAGCAGAAAAATTACTAAAAGGGACATTTCAGGACAACTGGTGAAATTTGAATATGTGCTCTGTTTTAGATAATAGTATTGCATTGATATTAAATTTCCTGAATGTGATCACTGTACTAGGATGATGTAAGCAAATGTCTTTGTTCTTTGGAGAATCACACTCAAGATTTAGGAGTCAAGGACCCAATGTCTGTAACTGATTGAAATTATTCCATCAAAATAATCAGCGTGTGTATATATAGAGAGAGAGACAGAAAATGGTAGAATGTCAACAATGGGTGAATCTGGGTGAAGTGTATATGGAAGTTTGTGGCTCTATTCCTATAATTTCAAATCTGTAGATTTGAAATATTTTCAAACTAAAGTTTTGAAAAACATACACACGAGATGTACAGGTCAGATTTAACAGTGGATCCCAGGTCGGCACAAGAAGCCTGTGATTTCAGAGGGATGGTGGCGGGGAGGTGTAAGTCCGCGAAACAGGTGAATCTGATGGTTCCCTAGCCTCCAACCTGCTAAACAAACCCGAATCTAACTCACATGTCCACCTTCAAGAAGGGGGAATTCATCCACAATTCATGGCAAAATCTTCACCATTCTAGAAACAGATTTTTTGGATGGAGTCATGTGTTCCACTGCTGTGTAAGCTAATTCGGTTAGGGGCTTCCTTCCTCTTAAGAATGCAACCCTTCAGCAGGTCTGTCCTTTTACAGCTAGAGTTACTTCCCACTGGTCCATAGCCTGCTGTACTGGTTACTGAATGTTTTGAATATCATCTCTGGCTGGGAGGAATAGTTCCTCGCTACTAGAGGTTGTGTACCTGCATGTGATGCCTGGAACTGCAGCAGCCTTTTTGAGACCAGTTGGAGGTTGACATTGACACATGAACCCAGAAAGGCAGAGCTGAGAGGATCAGAGAAGAGAGAGCCTAGAAGTATGGTCTTGGGGATCTTCTTGTGTTGGGAGTTTCTGTCACTTGCAGCCAATAGCATCCTAAGACGGCAGCCTAGACATAATTTGAGCCCTTTGAAAGGTCCCCCCCTAACTGAGGGCAGTTGGAACAGAAAGGCCTGCCTATCTCAACACACAATCACCCACTATCAGAGTTTAAGTAGAATGGGGTATGGGCATGAGCTGGTAAATGAGGCCCCCGTGGTATGGCCCAAGACATCTTAGGGCATATGCATGAGCTAGAGGTCTGGGGCACTCTCTCCTCCTGTCAAGAAGAGACCACTAGAAAAGCAGAATCTCTTAACAGGTTTCATGGAGTAACCAAGGACCAAGAGATCCTGCTAGGAGTCTGGGAGGCAGGGCAACAGAATATGGAGTGGGGACTCCTATGGGAGGAGCATAAACCAAGGTAGAGGTTGTCTCCACAGAGCACTCTGCGTTGCCATAACAGTCACAATTATGCAAAAGCTTTCAGTCTGAATACTATTCTGAATTCCCCAGTGTTCACTAAGATGCACTGTCTCACTCCTTCCTCATAGAACCACAGATCACAGCCTGCTAGGGTATTCGGAAGCCCGAGAGGTGACTACACAGAAATTCAAAGAGGTCAAGTCACTTCCTCCACAGAGGGTCAACCAACCTGCTAACTTGGTCTGGCCTCGATGAACTAAGTACCTCCATGTGTCTCTTCAGCCCTGGAAAGCACAAGGGGGTCCCAGAAGTTGACCTTGTGTTTCTGAAGTTGCCTCTTCTCCCTTCCTCCTGCTCTGTGCTGTCCAGCACAGGGTAAATGCATGTACCACTTGTCCCCACCAGCACCTTTGTTTTGGCCCAAACCTGACCTTGACTTAGAAGTTGGCATTCTTCATGGAACTCACAGAGAATCCACTGGCTCCCAAAGCATTCGTGTGCCATGCGGGCTGCAATGAGGAATTTGTGGGAAGGTGGAGGAGCAGGGCTATGTGGCATGTAGGGGGGGAGAGGGGGGACACCTTTCACCTGGAATTTAGCATGGAGGCGTGAGAGGCAGAGGCGTTGAGCATGTCCCACGGCAAAGGGACTAGAAATTCTCATCATAAATCAGACTGTTATAACCACCTTGGAGGCCACCAACCGGCAGCTTCGGGACACAGTGACTATCCTGGGATGCTCACTGGTGCAGAGTAGGTCAAAGGTACTGTGAGCTTAAGATCCTAGGATCAACTCTTGGTCAAGGGCAGGAGGAATTCGGTGTATAAATAGCACAATTTTGCTGCTCTTGGGTTGACAACTCCAGAGTAGCTCTTGCAGAGTCTCCTGGGGGCTCCAGCATGACTAAGCCCCCACATGCCCACCTGCTCCTCAGCTTACCCTTCACTGGTTTCCTGTCCCTCCCCCTCAGTGTGCTTCCTGAGGTCACCTCCCAAATGAACTCCCTGTCCCCAAGTCTTTACTTTTAGGCTCTGCTTTTAGAAGGAAGCCAGATTCAGACCACGTCAAAGGTCCGCCCTTCCTGACAACTGCCAATGGCGCCTTCCTCTTTCCCCTCTCCCTCCCTGGCCCCAGTCATCTTATCCTCAGTGTCTTTTCTCATGGATCTTGCTCCCAGCCCACATGACCTCCTGAGAGCAAATCTTGTACTGCCCAGATTCTGTGTCCCTGCTCTGCTCACCCCCATTACAATTACCCCCATTACAAGGTCCAGTGGAGTTTATCCAGTAATTTGGGGAGATAGGTAAGTCTATCCCAAGATCTGGATTTAACCCAGGGGAAGGAATAAGGGAACAAAATAGCGGTACTCATATTATTTGCTCTTACTGAACAGCATCTCTCATAATACCCGGCAGATTCAAGCCGGCCACTTCTGCTTTTACACTCCTCCCATTGAGAGAAGAGAGGCTAGGCTCCTGTCCTACCCCCTTTGATCTGGGTGGCTTCTGTGACTTCTTTGATGAATAGAATATGGCAGAAGGGAAATGTGCCACTTTGGGTGCTCAGGCTTCAAGCAATTGGCAGCACTTCCTGTCTCTTGGAACACTCAATCTTACAGCCGCCATGTGCAAAGTCACAGTCATCTACTGGAGAGAACCTGAGTGACATAAAGAGGGAGTGCAGGTCAGCGACCCAAGCCTTCTAGCCTTTCCTGCCCAGGTACCCAACTTGGTCCACCTTGACCTTCCAGAACAACTAGGCTGCCAGTGAATACCACTGAGTAATTGCAGCCATGTGACAAGGAGCCAAAGAATCACCCAGCTGAGCCCTACATGAATTCTGACCCCTGAAGTTGTAAGATATAATAAAATGGTTTTCTTTGGAAGCCACTAGGTTGGGGGACTATTATCCAGTGATAGATCACAGGAACAGTAGGCAATGAAGAAAGGTTTCCTGAATGAAAGAGTGAAGGAAGGATGGGGAAGGAGGGTGCCCAGAGGAGCTGAGGGAGAAGAAGACAGTTCCCAATTCTCAGGAGGCTGTACTGGGGCTGATTAAATGTCAAGTACTTGCCATGCTCATAGCCCCATTTTCAGGAGAGGCAGGTTTTGCATAAGCTGCCACCTATGTCAGAAAAGGCAATGGCAACCCACTCCAGTACTCTTGCCTGGAAAATCCCATGGATAGAGGAGCCTGGTGGGCTGCTGTCTATGGGATCACACAGAATTGGACACGACTGAAGCAATTTAGCAGCAGCCACCTATGTTCCACATCATCCAACTCTGTTCTCTTGTTACCATTGACTGGGTCAGGATTCAGCATCCCAGGAAAGACAGGTGGTATCCTGGCTTGAGAACTCTGTCTGGCCCAAGCAAGGCTGGTGGGTCCATGTAGTGTGGTGTGGAGCCCACCCGATCAGACCAAGGTGTCCAGATCCAGTTCTGGGCACCTTGAGAGCAAGCGGTGGAAGCCAAGACAAGTTGGGTCTAGAGAATGGAGGTGGCCCCAGAATCTGAAGCACCCAAGGACAAGAGAGATGACAAGTGTGGCCTCTGCTGTGGCTGTTTCCAGAACCAAGGCAGCAGATCTTGCTCATGCTTGGCCCTCCAGGGGCTCCCATAAACTCTCACACCTGTGCTAGCCTCTTTGCATCTCATTCTGCCTTGCAACCCAAGAACACCTAACAGGATGGAAAAATCAAGTGAATAGCATGTCTGCATGTATATGCTTCTAGCCTTGCCACTGGCTCAGCAGTAAAGAATCTGCCTGCCAATGCAGGAGATGTGAGAGGTGCAGGTTTGATCCCTGATTGGGAAGATTCCCTGGAGGAGGAAATGGCAGCTCACTCCAGTATTCTTGCCTGAAGAATCCCATAGACAGAAGAGCCTGGCAGGTTACAGTCCGTGGGGTTGCGAAGAGTCGGACATACTGAGCACACACACAACATGTATATGCTTCAGAAGTGCCTGTGTGTGCCTGAGGCTTGTGTGTGTAAGAGTGAGGGTGAGTGGTTTGCTAGGATCTCTGGGCTTAAACCTGGGAAATAAAATAACCACCCCTCCCATGCCTTTCCTCTTAGAAAAGTTTTTCTTTACAATTTCCACTGCAGTGGGGTAAAAAGTCAGCCACTGTTTAAAGCATGGGACAGTGTTTTTAAAATATGTTTAAGCCTCATAGTTCAAACAGAATGTTAGTGAGAAACCAATAAGATAAATCAGATAAAAGCCACACTGCTTTGATTTGGGCAGAGGCACAGAGCCTGATCATCAGTGCCCTTGGCCACGAGGCAGCCCCTGGGGTTCCCTAAGAATTCAGATAGAGTATCCTGGATGAAACTGAACCCTTGGGTTCTAGGCCCTTCTCTGCCACTAGTTAACTCCATGACCTAATCTCTCCCAGCTTTCTTAACTATTAAATTAGGGACTGTAGCATTAGGATGCTCTCAAGTGTTTCCAATAAGAAGCATTTCACATAGAACAAGCAGCCCAGAGGTAGGCAGTCTCAGATTTGATGGCCAGATAGGTAGAAAGATCTTGGGTCCTTGACGACCTTTCTGTTTGATCATTTCCTCACAGTCACAGAATAACTGCTGCACCAGTATTGCATATCCTTACAAATGGCATTCAAAAGCAGGAAGAACGTTGGATGGGTGATGGCGGCAACAATTTCCTTAAACATTTCTCTTTTCTTGAAGAGAAAAATACTTCTGAGAAACCCGCCACCAGGATCCCTGTTAAGTTCTATTGGGCAGGAAAGGGACTCCCTAAACTAAATCATCAAGAAGTAATGTTTGTAAAAACAACAACAAACCGTTTCCATATCATCCAACTATCTCACTCCTGGGCATATATCCAGAAAAAATGAAAACTCTAATTTGAAAAGATACAGGCACCCCAATGTGCACAGCAGCACTGTTTACAGTAGCCAACACATGGAAGCAACCTAAATGTCCATTGACAGAGGAATGGATAAAGAAGATGTGGTACATACATACAATGGAATATTACTCAGCCATAAAAAGAACCAAATAATGCCATTTGCAGCAACACCATAGCGATCATCATACGAAGTGTAGCAAGCCAGACAGAATGACAAATATATGATATTGCTTACATGTAGAATCTGAAAAAATGATACAAATGAACTTATTTACAAAACAGAAGTAGACCCACAGACACAGAAAACAAACTTATGGTTACCCAAGAAGAGGAGGGGTGGGATAAATTAGGAGTTTAGGATTAACATATAAATACTACTATACACAAAATAGATAACCACCAAGGACCTATTGTATAGCACAAGGAGCTATATTCAATAGCTTGTAATAAACTATAATGGAAAAGAATCTGAAAAAGAATAGATATATGTATAACGGAATCACTTGGCTGTGCACCTGAAACTAATACAACATTGTAAATCAACTACACTTCTAAAAAAAGAAGTACTGTTTGTACCATGGTTTAGTATATGAATCATGTCCTGGAATTAAGCCCACCTTTCACAAACACATTGCTATCCAACATCAGGAAAAATCTAGACTTTCATCTGCAAGCAACAAGGGAGGTATAGCTATTGGTCAGCTCAAGGAGACACAGCTCTCTGCTCCACAACCCTCACATTTTCAGCAGCTGTAAAGGTCCAACCAATCCCTGGGTCAGGAAGATCCCGTGGAGGAGGAAGTGGCAACGCAATTCAGTATTCTTGCCTGGAGAATCCCATGGGCAGAGGAGCCTGGCAGTCTACGGTTCATACGGTCACAAAGAGTCAGATACCACTTAGTGACTCAACAACAAAGGTCCAACCAGACGCTGATGGAGAAAATGCTTTGTCCACTCAAGGGACCAAAAGACACTCAGTACCAAAGTTGTGCTCGAAGGTCTTACACATTGGGACTTACTTGATACAGGTAAGCATGATACTGCTGGTTGAGAACCCTCTGTTTCCTGATGATTCTGACTCCACCCTTCGGAGCCAGGCTGTATGGACAGAAGATTTAATCTAAGTTGAGAATGTAACTCACAACTCTGGTTCCCATCCTCAGTAGGCAACCAGCATTCCAAGCCATCAGATCTAATGACCTAATCTCCTCTCCTTGCCAGAGTTTTGCATTGATTATTTGACTGTGTGCAGGATCTGTGCTTGGACAGACACTGTTTGTAGTCAAGCTTCATCTGCGCTAGCACTGTGGAGACACAGGGCAGGGCAGTTCGTGGCACCTGTGCACACCATCCCTGAATCCACACTCAGCTCATAAGGAACACGGGGGGCCTCCCTGCTGCGGGCACTTCTGAGCACTGATTTTTTTTAACCTCCCCACAACCCCAAGACATCAGTCTCCAATTTGTGAATCCAACCAGTTTGGGAAGGGTTTAAGAACACAATGCATATAGTCCTTACAGTTTCTTATGACAGAGGATGCAAGGAGCAGACCCCTATCATACCCGAGAGAAAACATGGAGGTACACAGTGGTTATTGATGTGGGAAGGTGGGAATTCACAGCTGATTAAAGTTTTATAGATGAGGTGGGGTTTTAGGCTGGCGCTATTGACCTAAGCCAGTTTGGTCTTGCATAAACCCCCCCTAGGTTCTTTTTGGTAAATCTGTGAGAGAGGTGAAGTGAAGTGTAAGTCACTCAGTTGTGTCCAACTCTTTGCGACCCCATGGACTATATACTCCGTGGAATTCCCCAGGCCAGAATACTGGAGTGGGTAGCCTTTACCCTTCTCCAGGGCATCTTCCCAACCCAGGAATTGAACAGGGGTCTCCTGCATTGCAGGTGAATTATTTACCAATTGAGCTATGAGGGAAGCCCTGTATCGCTTAGTAATTCGAGGAGGGTGAAGTCTTAGGGCCCCTCTCCATACCGTGCCACCAGGTTACTGTGAGAGGCAGTCTTTAGGCCAACTTCTGAACAAGCTACGCAAAGCAGCCATACGACTGGTCCTGTAAATTCCGTGACCTTCCAGCCCTCCATCCTTTAAAAGCTCCAGCAGCGCCTCTCAGGAAAGTTTGCCCAAGGCAAATGCAAGAAAAGTCTTGCAGCAGGATTCTCTAACCTTCTACTCCGACTCCAGGGGCACAAAATTCACCAATTCAGTCATTGGACGCACGGAGGATCACTTAGGAATCAAGCCCGCAGTGCCATTCCTTCGAGAACCAACCGCAGAGCGAACCGCATCTTCCCAACCGGAGCTCTGCAAGTGTTAAGTCCGATTCTGATGCCTGGCCCGTCCACTCCCCCCTCGAACTGCTTCCGCCAGTGGGAACTCATTTCTAAGGCCCTTTATGCTAATAAACAAGACCTCTGGTGCTGATTGAAGAAGCTCAGGTCTTGGTGATAACATGCTACCTGACTATTCCTAAGCGCGTGTCTCCAGTTAGGTCCAGTACCTTCTCCTAAAGTACATGAAACCGAACAGATAACAGATACATCCGGCCGCGGAATTTACATTACAAACACATAACAATTCTACGCTGCCTGCTCCCGTTGACACAAATAAAAGAACCCGTGACAATTTAGCACCCCCTGTGGTGAAGTTTGGAACCGCCCAATTAGAGAGGAAAAAAATGCTCGGAGTTCAGCCAGCCAGCCAGCCAGCCAGCCAGCTCTTTTACGGATTACGAAGTGTTTTATAGCAAAGACGACGGCGGCCCGAGTTGGAAGAGATGAAACAGGAAAGGAGGCCACGCAGGCCTCCGGGGGAGGCAAAGTGGTGGTGGCCGGGTTCCCCCATCCATACACCTTGGGCTGCCGGAGAGTGGCCTTCAGCCTGCCTTCAGCTGTCAGCCCCTCCTCAAGGCTGAAGAAACCGCCCTGCCCAGGGCCATGCCGGCTTCTGGGGCAGTCCACGCCCGGGGCTGGTCCACGCCCTCGTCTGGAGGCTCACCCCTCCTGCCCAACTTGCGAACCACTCCGAAGGGTCACCCCAGCTCCAGAGCTCTTAGTGGGGCTCCAGCGGAGGCTTCCGTCGAGCTACCCCTGTAGTTCAGTTTCCTCCTTTTGCTGGCCTCGGTCTCCACCCCCTTGCACCTCCAGGTGCTGATCCTAGAAATCCTCCCTAAACAAACGCCCCCCCTGCCAACTTCCATCTCAGCCTCTGCTTCCCCAGGAAGCCCGACCTGCAGGTGGGTGATTCTGCCCACCTGACATCGCAGAGCTGGGACAGAGAGTGCTGGCGCCGGAGCCCAGGAATCCTTGAGGGGGGAGAAAAGAGGCAATAACCAGATTGAACGACCAGCTAGTCTGCGCACCTCTCCTGGTCTGCTACTAGGATGTTAGCCCCAGCTTTCAGGCTGTGTGCGCCCTCAAATCTGCCTTTTCCCAAGGAGTGCAGTCCCCCACATCCTGTGGGTTTGCTGGCTTCAAACCAGAGGGGGCAGGGGAGCAGAAGAGAAGGATGCGGACACCGAGAGGAGGAGGGGAAGACGAGGACCGGCGCGCCTCGGTCTAGTACGTAAAGAATGGCCCCTCTCCCCTGCAAAAAATGTGACAATTGACACCCCTCCCCCAACAGCTCCCTTCGGCACTGAGAGTGTTAAGCCACCTCGTAGCGGGGAGGCCGGCCTCCCTACAGGCTATTTCCCTGGGCCTGCCTGGCTGGGGATCAGGCCCATTGTTAATAAGTAATGACAGCCCAGCTCCTCCGTGGATTCCCCTGGGGTTTTGTGTCAGAAACGTCTTCCCTCGCTGCCGCTCGAGCTGACAGGCTCCGGCTCCCGGCAGGCAGCTGCGAACACAGGCCAGGCTGCCCCGCGTCACCGGGCCCAGAGCCCCAGGGCAACCGGGAAGGCGGTAATCCCATCCCCCCTCCTTTCTCAGGTGCAGATGACCGCAGTTGTCTGCAGGGACCGGCCGGAGGGAACCTCTTGGCCTCCTTCGGCGAGGGGTGGGGCCGTGCCCCGCTGAGTGGTGAATTCCTGAAGCCTTCTGCCAGCAGGAGCCGGCAGCCAGCCTCGGTCCCTGCCTCTGCTCGGTGGGGGATTCAGCTCACAGGATTGTTGTTGCAGGCTGTTAATGCCACTGTTCTAAAGATGCTCCCAGAATAAGGTTATTCTGGTGGACTTGCTTACTGGCGGGAAGTTCTTTCTTGTGTCTGCCCTAAGTAACCCAGCACATTTAGCACTTCACATGCGCCCAGAAAGAGTTCACAAATGAAAGCCTGCTGGAACCTTTGGGAGAAAAGGAAAATATTTGTTTCACTTTGCCAGTGTGAGGTCCTCCTGTTTAGAACATAGGTTTTTTATTATGATTCAGGTCTGGTGATGCCAACAGAGCAAGAGATGACGACGGGCATAGAAAAGATAATTGGTTATACTTACAAATCCCAAGAGGAGGGGGCAGGCTAGGCCACAGGAGGAGGGGCACACAGGGAAGCACTGGAGTTGGTCAGGAAGCAGAAGGAGAGGGGGAACTGGTGGCCAAGAGCCTTTAATGTGGTTTCCGCGAAAAGGAACGGGCAAGGCCAGGTAAGCAGGTTGAGGATAGGCTAGGCTCCAGGGCACTGGGGCTGCCCCTAGCTGTTTGATTGAAAGTAAAAGTGAAAGTCGCTCGTTGGAATCTGACTCTTTGCTGTGACACCATGGACTGTATGGAATTCTCTAGGTCAGAATATTGGAGTGGGTAGACTTTCCCTTCTCCAGGGGATTTTCCCAACCCAGGGATCAAACCCAGGTCTTCCACGTTGCAGGCAGATTCTTTACCAGCTGAGCCACCAGGGAAGCCCCTAGCTGTTTGATCAGGGCTGGGGAATGGTGGCCTGGAATGTGAAAGTCAGATAGATGAGGTGGTGAGGAGTACGGCTCTGGATTGGTTTATTTGCATTTGAAAGGTACACTCAGGCAAGATGTTTGTTCACCATCTCTTGGAACTGGCAAATCCTAGGAAGGGCAGTCCCTCCTAGGTCAGCAAAAGCCCCAAATGTCAAAGCATCAGAAACACACAAAAAGGCTTGGTTAATACAAGTTTATAAACTGTCTGGAATAATGTTCAGTTTATTGTTATTTGAAATCCGCTCATACCACGTTCCTAGCACCATCATTAATAATAGAAGATAAAGGGACTTCCCTGATTGTCCAGTGGCTAAGACTGCATTCCCAATGCAGGGGGCCCTGGGTTCGATTCCTGGTCAGGGAACTAGATCCACATGCCACAACTAAAGATCCCATACACTGAAACTAAAACCCAGTGTGTAGCCAAAATAAATAAATATATTCTTAAGAATTTATAGAAGGGACTTCGCTGGTGGTCCAGTGGTTAAGAATCCGCCAGCCAATACAAGGGACACAAGTTCGATCCCTGGTCAGGGAAGATTCCACATGCCTCAGGGCAACTAAGTCTGTGCACCACAAATACTGAGCCCACACCCTAGAGCCCATGCTCCACAAGAGAAGCCACAGCAAGGAGAAGCCTGTGCACCCCAACTAGAGCAGCCCCCACTTGGCACAACTAGAGAATGCTCTCATGCCTTGCCTGCTCTAAGCAACAAAGTCCCAGCACAGCCAAAAAAAATTAATTTAAAAACATACTTTAAAAAAAGTAATAGAAGATAGAAAACCCCAAATTCATCAGTATCAGTATAAGAATGGTTAAGGAATGATGAGCTTGCCATACTGACTCTTTGCAACCCCATGGACTGTAGCCTACCAGGCTTCTCCATCCATGGGATTTTCCAGGCAATAGTACTTGAGTGGGCTGCCATTTCCTTCTCCAGGGGATCTTCCTGACTCAAGGATCGAACCTGGTCTCCTGCTTTGTAGTCAGACGCTTTACCATCTGAGCCATCAGCCAAGTCCTACATTGTAGAATCGTATACAACAAACAAGAAAAGACATACCTATGTGTACTGATATCTACTGTGCCCAAGAGAAGTGCTAAATTTTTTTAAATTGTAGAATAGTTCACATACACAATATAATCTCATTTATGTAAAAACAAAGTGAATTACAACAAACTTTTAGCTGGTATGCATGCATACATATACATAAATGTATAGAAAAAAGGGCTGGAAGAATACACTCCTAAGAGTTAGCAGTCTTTACCTCTGGGAGAGTTCTTTCGGAAATGGGTATAAGATGGACTCAGAAGTGTCAAGGGTTTATTGGGGAAACATCCCTGAAAGGAGCAGGGCAGAAGCAGGATTGGGCAGAGAAACCAGCAGCCATAGAGGGAGATCTGAACAGCTCCCAGCAAAGGGAGCCCATTAGAGCAGTACATGTGGGCAGAAATGGCCAGGCTTGGGTGCTACCAGCTTGCTCAGCCATTGGCTGGAGCCAGCACCCAGAGTAATGCTGTGTGGACTGTGAGGCTGTACGCTGCCCAGACTCTGAGTGGTTGGAGGGGGGTCCGAGTAGCTCAGCCTCGTGTCTACCAAGATGACGTGGAGTATGGGGAGGAGGGTGACAGGGAAACTTTTACTTTCCTTGCCCTTGACTTTGTACTTGGAGACCATATCCATCTATGTAAGTTACAACCAGAGGGACAAATATTCTGCCTGGCTCTTAACTGACTCCTCCTCCTTCTTGCGAGTCCTGGCCTGCTCTCAACAGCTGCAGTGGCCCAGGAATCCACCCAGCTGCAGCATTTACCCAGCTTTTTTTTTCCCTTCTCCTACTGGCATTAGCTAAGAAGACCATATGCTCAAACGCACTGTCTCTTCTTCTGACTACGCCATCCTAATATCACTAACATTCCTTTCTAGGAACAAGTTTGCAACATTCTGTGGACTCAGTGTGCCAGGTGCAACGCTAATGCTGGGGACAGAAGAGCTTAGGTCCCCTCGGGGGAGATGGAGAGTCACGTTTGTATTGTCAGTCTTTTCCAGGCAGTGTGTGCCCCTTGAAGAAAAATTTCAAGTGAGAGGCATGAGTATCCTAGAGGAAGGGGGCATGGTTCAGCTTGAGGAAAGCTTCTTAGAAGGGTGGCATTAGGACTTGGACTTTAAAGATGCAGAAGGAAGAAAAGAGCATTCCAGTCAAAGGGAACAGCATGAATAAAGGCAAGGAGGTGAGAAAGTGCAGGATATTTATAGGTTCCAGTATAATTCAAGAGTTCAGAAGCCAATGGCCTTCAGACTAGTCCCAATCCAGTGTCTCCCATAATATCTTCCAGAATTAGGTCTCTTTTCATCCTGGCCATATGGCTTCCCATGGTGTTGGATTCATGGCCAAATTCTAAACAATGACTTCTCTGCCACTCCAGACTGCTTACAAAATGGCTGCTACCATTCCCAACTTCATATCCTTACACCACACTGACCAGGAGAAAGGAGAACCACACCTTCCAATGGCTATGAAGGAAGACACTGTGAGCCTCACCTGACCCCAAATTCTAGCAAACGTCTCCCGACATCTCAGTAGCTATACTGGGCCTATCCCTGGGCCAATCACTGAGGCCTAGGTGGATTTCTGGGCCCTAGAGGGATGCCATGGTTGGAGGTAGTTTTAGCTTAAAGATAATGTCAATTCCTGTGGGGCAAACAAGTTTCAGAACTTAGCATTTACTCCTAAATCTAGAATAGGAGTTGAGATACGAACATTGCAAAAGTCTTCAAAAGCATCATTAGAAGAAAAGACAGGACAACGTAGAGATCTATAATTTTTTTCCCTGCTAAATTTTAATTGCCCTTCGCTGGCATGCACTGCATAAATTAAGAGCTAGTTAATGCTGTAATGCGTAAAACAATTTCATGCATCTTAAATATTGCACTTGTACTTTAATTCCACATTAAGTGGTCCCCTGAAATTTTTAAATTTACAAAGTCACTGCTGTGCTACATGAAAAAGGTGCTAATTAAGTGTTAATCAGTAGCCAGATAACCTTCCCTGAACCCTACCCAAGGTCTCCAAAATGACCTATTGCCAGAGAATGTGATGTGATGGCCACAGAACAGAGAATGCCGACACGGACGTGAAAAGGTTTCTTAGCCACATCCCAGCCAATTAAGGCAGATTTGCCTATTATGCAGTTCTAATTAAATGACATCCACTATAGTGGACACGAAGCTAATAATAATAATAGTATTTAATACAGGCAGGGCTTTTCATATTCAAAACACAGGGGAAACACTAGCCAATTAAGAGGTAGGCATCCCTTTTGGGGAAACAAGAGGCCTTCTTTTGGGTGGTCTGCTACAAATTCAACAGATGGATAAAATATAAAGAAATGGTTCCTCCCTGTAAGGGATTCACCATCTTCTAAATCAGCAATACCTGAAGTGTGGTCCATGGACCACTGCTAGTCCACAATAAAAAAAAAGCACAGAAATTGAGAGTAACCACTCTGGAAGCTTGAAGACAGCTTGACCTTGCTGTGACATCCAAGTGAGTGATCAGTGGACACTTGTTGAACAGGAAATTGATGGGGTCAAAGCTCCACAGCAAGTGGCATGTGGCATCAGCTCCATAATCATCATACACAGTAGGGCCACACATCTCAGTTTGTGAGGGACTGGAAACTAAACCCCCCACATGGGACTTTCTAGGCAGTCCAGTGGCTAAGACTCCGTACTCCCAATGCAGGGGCCCAGGTTCAACCCCTGGTCAGGGAACTAGATCCCACATGCTGCAAATAAGAGTTTGCATGCCTCAGCTAAAGAACCTGTATGCTACAATGAATACTGAAGATCCCACGTGCCAAAACTAAGACCTGATGCAGCCAAATAAATAAACAAATATAAATACACACACACATTCTTCACCAGAAACTCAGGAGGGGGGAATGTGGTTATAGTTACATCCCAACAAAGAAAGGAGAGGAGGCTGAACAACATGCTATTTCACCCTCCTATATTTTTCCTCATGCTATTTCTCCGTTTGAAATGTTCTGTGTGTCCCTAGCTCCTTCATTTCCTGCCCAATCTTTTTCTCATGCTTGAAGCCCTCTCAGTCTCAGGAAAGCCCGGCTGATACTCCTGCAATGGAGCAGATCCTCCTCCCTCCCCTAGTCCCACCCACACTGCATTACTGCAATTTCTACCCAGCTCTGAGTTCATTTATGTCACTTTGCCCGACAGGGTCGACCTTGAAGGTAAGGCTGATGCTTTTTGGCTCTGAATTCCTAGTGCAGAGCACAGAGTAGAGGCTCCTTAGATGTTTACCAGATTCAATTTTTAAAAATTCTGCAAAATATGCATAACAAAAATTTACCATTTTAACCAGTTTTGAATGTTTAGTGGCATCAGGGCTTCCCAAATGATGCTAGTGGTAAAGAACCCGCCTGCCAATGCCGGAGATGTAAGAGACATGGGTTCGATCCCTGGGTCAGGAAGATCCGCTGGAGAAGGAAATGACAACCCACTCCAGTATTCTTGCCTGGAGAATCCCCATGGACAGAGGAGGCTGGTGGGCTACAGTCCATGGGGTCGCAAAGAATCAGACATGATAGAAGTGACTTAGCATGCACACAGTGGCATTAAGTCCACTTGTACAACCATCACTACCATCCTTCTTCAGAACTTTTTCATCTAGCAAAACTGAAACTCCACCCTCATTAAACACTAACTCCCCATTCCTCCCTCCCCATCAGCCCCTGGTGATCACCATTCTGATTTCTGTCTATGAATTTAAATACCTTAAATGATGGAATTCTAGAATATGTGCCCTCTTATGCCTGGCTTATTTCACTTAGCATGTCTTCAAGCTTCATCCATGTTTCAGCATGTGTCAGAATTGCCTTCCTTTTCAAGTGAATTCCATTTAAAAATCTTTAAAATAAGCACATAGCTTTGTAATGAGTAGGGAGGGTGTTCCTCTCACTCCCCCACCCCCACCCTAGTTCTGCTTGGATTTGAAGCAGAGAACAGATAGAAGAAAAGGGTATTGATAACCCAGGAGGTGGCAGGGGAAAACAAGGAGGCCCACGCTCCACAGAGTTCCTTGGCACCATTTCTGGCTCTTGCTCACTCTGGTTTCTGCTCAGCTGTTCATCCTCTTGAAAGTCAGACTTCCCAATTCTGGACAGTGTGCCCAGCCAGGAACAAGCCTGAGAGGCTATCTAACCATGGGCAGCAGGGTGCCAATGACAGTAGAAATGGACTTGAAGTCCTAGCTGAGATCTCAATGATACCCACTGGGTGACCTTGGGCAAGTCATCTAACCTCTCTGAGCCTTGTCTGTAAAACTGGAAAGATAATACGGTATAACTTACAGGGTTGTTGAGGGGATCTGATGAGATAAGGCACATAAACTACTTGGTAAACCTTAAAGTACTGCGTGTGCCAGTTATGGTTGGTTTTATTATAAGCATAA
>ML664662.1:1224239-1251876 GCA_007570785.1 Antilocapra americana
TTCAGCCTTCATCTTGGGGGCATTTCTGATTTGTTTTTTTTCCTCCTTCCACCTTCTAAACCTTTGCCTTGGAGAGAGTTTCTGGTCCCATTCAGTCAAATGCCATTCATAGCCGGTTCACTGGCAATGTGAGAAACAAAGACGCGCCATGGAATTTATTTGGGGCATCAGTGAACTTGGGTTGGGAGCATGAGCTGGGCAGTAGGTTGGGTGCTGGTGACAGAAACAAAGGAGCTGAGTGGCTTGCCCTGGAGGAGCCCACAGTGTAGGAGGTGACCCAGGTGCAAGCAACATCTTCTGTTTTCCCCTTCAGGGGGCATGCCCTGTCTCCCTCCTCCCTGCCCTATGGCCCAGGAAGCTGACCATCTGTCTGCACCCTTCTCAAAGGGTCCCCCACCCTCCGACTTTCTGTTGGCCAGTTCCAGCCAATGGTGAGAGTGAGGTGAAGGTTTATTCCCCAACTTCCTCCAGTTGAAATCTGCTTGGGCTGACTGACCCTCCCACTGACAGTCCCGGCTCCTTTTAAGGTGGCCTTTTCTACTCACCTCTGGGCCCTAGGTGGTAAAAACAAAACAAAACAGACAAAAATTCCGTTGTTAACAGCCTCTGCCTCTTGTGCTATCCCTGTGGTTCCCCTACACCGTCCATCTTTGTGGACAGTCCCTTTGTACATAAATACTTTGTACATCAAATGATCCTAACTGCTTCCTCTTGAGACTGCATGACCCAGTACTGTGGGGGCAGGGCCATTCCAAGCAAGGTAAGCATTGCACCCCACTCTCCCGCAACCCCCAATTTAGCTCTTCTCATTTTGGTAGCAGAAGGCAACCAAGAAGATGAGAGCAGAGCCTGGAGAAATCTCCTAGATGTCGAGGGAGAGAGGTCCCGATGAGCTCTTTGGGTTGTATCTCTGGGCTTGGGTGTGTGTGGGGAGGGCAGTGGGGGTGGTGATGGAGGAGAAAAAGAAGGCACAAGAAGGTTGCATTTGTCACTTGTCAGTAGGTGCACATGCCTTATCTCTCACGGCCTCCATGGTAGAGCCCTGACCTCTGTTCTAGGTGCATCAGGGGTTTGCAGCTTGTCTGGAGCATCAGCGTATGGTAGCCACCATATTCTCTTCTTCAAGAGCCTGGCTGGGGACTTCCCTGGTAGTACAGTAGATAAGAATCTGCCTGTCAATGCAGGGGACATGGGTTTGATCCCTGGTCTGGGAAGATCCTACTTGCCTTGGGGCAACTAAGCCACAGCTAAGCCCATGCGCCCTAGGGCTCCAGCTCCAAGAGAGAAGCCACCACAATGAGAAGCCTGTGCACTGCAAACTAGAGAGTAGCCCCTGCTCGATGCAGCTAGAGAAAGCCTGCACACAGCAACGAAGACCCAGAACAGACAAAAATAAAAAAAAAATAATTTTAAAATAAAACAATTAGCCTGTGTCACCTTCCCAAAGATGCTGCTCCCCAGCTCCCACTGAGGAAGGGCACAAGACTCTCCCCTTGGCCACAGCGGATTGGATCAGGGAAGGTCACCTGACCCAACTGGACCAATCAAATGCTCTCCAAGAAACTGGGCCTTGGGACACCTTGGTGGTTCTAGGCAGTTTTCGTTGGCCGCTTGAGTGCTTTGTGCCAGGCACAGTGTGAGCATGGAGGAGAAAGCAGTGAACAGACCAGAGGGCCACCTTAGGCAGTCATTTTCCACTGTGTGCACAGAGCAACAGAAAAAGCTGAGAGAGAAGAAAAAAGCCATATGGCAGGAAAGCAGAGATCAGAGACCTCAGAGCAGCAAAGATAGAGAAAGATGAGGACTGAGCTGCCAAGGTTCCTGCTGGCTCCCCAGTTGCTGGTTCCTGCCCCCAGATGCCAGCTGCACTTTCTGTCCTTGGATCTCGGAGATAGCCTCATGTTCTTCCCATAAATTCTCCCTTTTTACTTAAGCTTGTACAAGTGGGTTCTATTTTGTGCCACTAGACCCTCCCTGCCCCAGGCATACCATGTGATACAATTAGCTCATAGTCCCTATGGGGCAATTTATCCTTTTTTGCAGACTCTCTGCCATAAATTTTAAATCTCCACCCCGCTTCCCCACCAACCAGTGAATGTCATTCTGGGTTAACTTATGTTCTCGCAGGCCTCCAATGAGCTCGTGTCACCAGATGCAATGGCCTTTCCATGCCCCTGGCCCTCCTGTCCTCTTGCTGGCCCACCTGGCTGGGCATTCCTTCCTCCCTTATACCCTCTCATCATGTGGCTCCTCTGACACCCCCCTCTCCTGTGTCCCTTCATTTTCCTCCTGCTGCTCGTCTTTGACTCTCTTGGCCATCCCCTCCCCTCACCATAGTTTCTGTCATCCCTTGTTTCCAGACACGGGTTTGCTCCACAATTCAGCCCTCTCAGGTTCCCATGCCCATGCAGCTGCTAGAAGCATCAATGTGGGCACCCCACTGACCCATCAAACTTGGTGGGCTCCAAAGTAGTCTCAATATTTCCCCTCCCAAGCCTGACCCTTCTCTTATATTCCCTAGTTTGGTTAATGAGGGAGAAAGTCTCTGTGCCCTTCATACGTGACTCTCAGAGCTGGGAAATTTTGGCAGGGAATTTTGGCCAGGCTCCTTATTCCTTTGCCAAGAAATACCCATCATGGGCCTCACTCAAATCGTGATTCCAGTTTCTCTGACTTTCTCCTTGCTGCTCATGTTAGAACGAGGCTCATGAGCTCTTGGGCGCTAAGGGTCTCTCTGTCCCTCGCACTGAGGCCCACTGGTCCAGCCTGAGGAGGGAAGCCCCACGTGGCCCATGTAGAGTGAAGGCCATAAGCTCCTCAAACAGGTTGTTCTGTAGGCCTTTACTCCCCCAGAAGAATTCCAATTCCTTGTAGGCATCAGTTAGAGACCTTCCATTCAGAGACCTAGGAGAGCATGCGGAATGCGAGTGTCAAGCCATGGCCTCCCAGAGGGTAGGCTGGGAGAAACAGGAAGGCCCCTCCTACACTCTGTTGGTTCTGAGTTCAGCACAGGCGCTGAGCATCACTGCGGTCTGAGATCTCAGATGGCAACTGACAAGATGGCATCCCCTCACTGTACCACCAAAGGGACCCCAATCCCCACCACCCACAACATAAAGACCCATTTAGAAGGAAATATGCTTCCTAGGCATGGAAGAGCCAGGAAAATGCTGGTTCTTGCAACAGATAAACCCCCAAGGTGCAATAGCTTACTGCAACAAAAGATTATCACTGAAATAAAGTCCTAAAATGGGTGTTCCCAAAGGATGGGAGGCTCTCCTCCCCAGGAGTCATTCAGAAACTCAGGCTCCTTCCATCCCTGGAGCTCTTCTGGACTCATCTGTACCACAGTGTGGAAGGTGAAAAGACTAAGTGCTTCTGCTGGACTGCATGGCCCAGATGTGGCCATGTGACTTTGTTCTGGCCAATGGCATCTGAGTGATAAAGATAATTGTCACATTTCGATCTGGCCCATGAAAATCTCCCACGTGCTCTTCTCCAGATCAGCTAGCTCATTTCTGTCCTAGGACATGGACCATCTCTGTGGAGGTCTCCTGAATCAGAGAGGTGGTTTGAATTTGAGGTTATGATGTTGTCCTGCTTCCACTCAATCCTCCAATTTGCCCCTCAACCCCACTATACACAGGCCCTTGCATGGAGAGCCTCTGAGTATCAACCTGGGGTACAACCACTTGACTTTCAGTGGGGACCCATCACCCCAGTCCCTGTGCTGCTATGTCCTACAGCTGGGCGCTGACTTGAGGAGGAAACCACTGGAAGAGGAAACAGATCTTCCATGCCTCTTACACTCAAGAGTGAAGTTGCTCAGTCATGTCCGACTCTTTGCTACTCCATGGACTGTAGCCTACCAGGTTCCTCCATCCATGGGATTTTCCAGGCAAGAATACTGGAGTGGGTTGCCATTTCCTTCTTCAGGGGATCTTCTCAACCCAGGGATTGAACCTGGGTCTCCCACATTGTAGGCAGACGCTTTACTGAGCCACTGGGGAAGTCCCCAAAACAAGAGGCTTCTTTGTAAAAAGAGGTCATGGATCAGAAGATGGAACAACTGTGCTGCCCAGCTGGGTAGCCGTTAGTCATGTGGGGCTATTTCAATTTAAAGTGATTCAAATAAAGTAAAATGTTTAGCTCTCCAGTCACACCAGCCACATTTCAAGTGCTTAACAGCGATATGTGTCTGCTGGCTGCCATTTTGGACAGCACAGGTATGGAACATATCCATCATGGCAGAAAGTCCTAGAAGGTGCCTTACAAGGCTGATGGTCCATGACTTTATGAAAAACAATGTGCAGTAAAAATGTAATGTCTGGTTAGCCAGAACACTAAGTGGGGGGAGGGCAATAAAAAGGCAAGAAGGGAGAAATAGAGGAAGATATGTAGAGGAAAACATCTGGAAAGGAGAAATGCCTCCAGCTGTAAGACACAGGCCATCATGGACAATGGGGGTTATTTACACGATCAGATGAGACTCAAATGTTTCCAAAAAATGGGATGGTGGTGGCTGGTTGTGAGGCAACATGAGGTCAGGTGCTAGACAGACTGAGGGTACTGAGAGAGCCCTAAGAATCTTCTCTGTGGCTCTCCTGGGGTTGCGATGCAGTTCTGCTTCTCTTTGTTCTCCCTCCATCAGTCATTCTCTGTTTCTCACATCGTAACCAGCCCTGAACAGGTTGATCTTGCCTTCTGTCCATGGCTGAGTGACTTGAATTCTCTGGGCAGCTAAGTGAAACATTTTTCTCAGGAGGCAGAATTAGACTGACCAAGTTTTCTCCTCACCAGACCAGGACAGCCTCTGGTCCTGGATCAAGGGCCTTTTCTAGCCTGATCAGCTGCAGTCATGGAATGAGATGGATGAGATGGAAAAGTATATGGTGACCCAGATGGGAGGGTGTGAGAGCAGACAGGTTCCCTAAGAGAACTCAGAGTGCAGACATCATAAGATTGGCTGGCCCCCTGGAGAAAGGAAAGCCACACACTTATCAAAGATGAGTACCTAAAGAGGCCCCTTTCCTGCTTCCTTCCTACCTCTAACAGGTATTGTGTACCTAGTTGGGCTCTAAAATCACTGCGGATGGTGACTGCAGCCATAAAATTAAAAGACACTTGCTCCTTGGAAGGAAAGCTATGACAAGCCTAGACAGTGTATTTGAAAGCAGAGACATGACTTTGCCGACAAAGGGCCATATGGTCACAGCCATGGTTTTCCCAGTAGTCATGTATGGATGTGAGAGTTGGACCATAAAGAAGGCTGAACGCTGAAGAACTGATGCTTTTGAACTGTGGTGAGGGAGAAGATTCTTGAGAGTCCCTTGGACTGCAAGGAGATCAAATCCATCAATCCTAAAGGAAATCAGTCCTGAATATCCATTGGAGGATTGATGCTGAAGCTGAAACTACAATATTTGGCCACCTAATGTGAAGAGCCAACTCATTAGAAAAGACCCTGATGCTGGGAAAGATTGAAGGCGGGAGGAGAAGGGGACGACAGAGGATGAGATGGTTGGATGGCATCACCTACTCAATGGACATGAGTTTCAGCAAGCTCTGGGAGATGGTGAAGGACAGGGAAACCTGGCATGCTGCAGTCCATGTGGTCACAAAGAGTCAGACACAACTGAGTGACTGCACAACTATGGTGTGATTCCATACTCAGCAGTATAGAGAATGCCAAAGGAATCCAAAATAGAAGTAGTCTGGCCTTTTCTTTCCAGGATCTTCCAGTTAGCTGTGTGACTTTGGGCAAATTGCTTCGCTTCTCTGTGCCTCAGTTTTGCCATCAGAAATGGTATATAATAAGTGTAATTTGAAAAAAATAAAAAGAGTAGTTTGCAGGAATGTATGGTCCTGTGTGGGCCAGAGATGAGTGATAGTATTGTCATGACGTGATGAGTGTTAATGATCGAGGTGGGTGAAACATGTACATGTTTTCAACAGTTAGGCAATCCTTTCCAGCTTCTGAAGAGAACTGCAGCCTCCATAGCTCTACCTCAGTTTCTGCCAGCAACAAGGAATCACTAATTCTCTAATCTGTTTTCATATTTACCTTATTTCTAAATATCATGCTTATGCTATCATTTCTTGCTATTCTAATCACAGTCATTACCATCTCTTATGGGTTGAATTGTGTGCCCTGCAAAAGATGCTGAAGTCATAACCTCTAGGACTATGAATGTGACCTTGTTTGGAAATAGGGTCTTTGCAGATGATCAAGTTAAGATGAGGTCATTAGGATGGACCCTAATCCAAGGACTGGTATCCTTATAAAAAGGGGAAATCTGGACACAGACATGCACATGGGGGAACACTATGTGAAAACTGGAGTTATGCTGCCGTAAGCCAAGGAACTATCAGAAGCCGAGCAGTTCAGAACAAACCCTTCCCTACCCCTTCCGAGAGAACACAGCCCTGCTGACCTTGGTCTTGAACTTTTAGCCTCCAGAATACTGTGAGATGATACATTTCCATTGTTTAAGCCACTCAATGTGTGATACTTTGCTATGGCAGCCCTAGAAAATGAATCCGCCATGGGTGCTCTTGTTTAGTCACTTCAGTCGTGTCCAGCTCTTTGTGACCCCATGGACTGTAGTCCACCAGGCTCCTCTGTCCATGGGATTCTCACAGCGAAAATACTGGAGTGGGTTGCCATTTCCTCCTCAAGGGGATCTTCCTGACACAGGGATCAAACTCAAATCTCCTGCGTTGGCAGGCAGGTTCTTTACCACTGAGCCACCAGGGAAGCCCGATTGGTACTTTACTTGAAAATAAAATTTAACTCTCCTCTCCTCATCCCTATGCTGTCTCTTGCCCCTATTAGCCTGATAAAATTGTATCATTTTGGGGCAGTTAAATTAGTATGGAAATATATTCACAGCCATCCCATGTAGTATGGAATACATGTTCTTTCATGTCAGAACTTTTATTTTCTCTGGAGTTAATATTTAGCCCTTATCCCCTTTCTGTTTGCTTTCTGGTCCTTTATTTTATTTTGACCATGCTATGTGACTTGCAGGATCTTAGTTCCCCTACCAGGGATTGAACCCATGCCCCTGCATTGGGAGTGCAGAGCCCTAACCACTGGACAACCAGGAAGGTCCCCTTTTTGTTTGTTTAGTTTCCGGATACATTCAAATAAACTCCTCCAGCTTCCTGGTGCTTTTTCTCTGAGACTGTGTCCGAGGATCCTGCGTGCTCCTACTATGGTTGGCTTGGCTTCTACTCTAAGGTCTACTGCTCAGGATGCCCCTGGGATCTCCTCTCAGTAATCAAGTGAGAATTTTAGTTGCCCCTCTCCAGTATGTGGGGTCTCCAGTGTTCTAAACCCCATGCTTTCCAGAGTCATCCTTTACTTTCTTTATAAGTTATCTAGGACTGCATAACAAATCACCCCAAAACTTAGTGGCCTAAGATGACAATCATCATTTATTAACTCTGTTTCCAGTACAGCACCTCCTGCTTTCTTTACAGCACCCTTGCAGTCAGCTGCCTGTGGAGTCCTGAGTCTAGAGTCCTTCCTGTTCAATCTCTCCAAAGAGAAATCCCCAGGATCTCATGGGGTAGGGGACAGGCATCAGGTGACCCAGCTGGGAGAGCTGGAATTGGCTCACTGCTTCAAAAGGCTTGCAAACAGCCCTGTTTTCAGCCCATCTGTACCTTCTGCAGTACCTGGTACCTCCATTTCCCCAGCCTTTCTCAGTTTTTGCTGCCCAAATCAGCTTACTCCTTGAAGCTTCTACTGGCTACGGGCCATTGGCTTCCAGCATTGTCTAGTTTCCTGAGTCAGTTACATTTTGTCCATTTGTCTTCTGGCTTCCAAAATGTTGATGACATCTTTCGATGGCTGTAATCTTCCTCTCTCATTTTTCTTATCTCTATGGATTTAGATTCTTCTGTAAAAATCCCATCACTGTCATTTTAGTGGGGGCTTTGGGTGAGACCTTGGAGGTACGTGTGTATGCTTCATCATCCCATGGCCAGTTGAAAGTCATCTATCCATTTTTCTCATTTAATAAATGTTGAGGTGCTCCAGCAGCAGGAACTGTGTCTTGTATTTCTTATGTATCTTCTCACAGTAAATACAGATTTGCATGAAATCCCACACTGTTGGGATTATAGGGGTGACATGGTCAATTCTGAGGATATATGGGAGGAGGACCACCTATCTCCCTCACCCCTCTCAAGGATGCTGCGGCCTGTACAAATGTCAGGCAGGCTTGGACCAAATTCCCTGCTTCCTAGTCCTGCCCTAGCTGGCAGGGCCAGTGGAAAGGTCATTTGCTGGGTTACTCATTCATCCATACCTTCAGTTTTCAGTAATTCACTTCCTGTTGGCTTCAGAATGCAAAGCAGCACTTGGGACCTCCCCAAAACTACTCAGGAAGAGGTCAGCTTCTTCTGACCTCTTCTGATTCCAGAAGGAGTCCCTTCTGGAGAGGTGTTTATTTGTGGATCTGTATGTCTGCAGTGGGCAGATTATATGGAGAGGAAGGTAATTCAAGTTGAGATGCACAGGCAGGAGAAAGTCCAGAGATTCAATCAAAACTGCAAATGTATTCAGGAAGCCAAACTAGCAAAGCGTAGGAGCTCCTGGGGGAAGGCTATGGTCATGTAACCATAGCCAGCTTTTTTTCGCAGGAAGAAAGCAATGGCGGAAACACCAGCAAAGGTGGAGCCATGCAGAGAGCCAAGGCCCCTGGCCCCTGCCTGTGTGAGCTTAGGTGCTGAGAGGAGGCTTGGTCCAAGGGCTTTGCGGCTGCTGTGCTAAAGGGCAGCCCCCCTTGCTACCTGCTGCCACCTGAGCACCGTGGATGGACAGGAGCAGAGCTCAACTGAGGAATCAAGTGCCAGCCAAAGGCTCCTTTGGAGTATGTGGCTTGAAATCCTCAGTATGGCTGGAACCCAGCTCCCTGAATAGTCCCTACAGCAGCCCCTGGGCTAATTAACACCCAGCACTGTCATCTGACTCGAGTGGCAGAGGTAGGCAGGTCATTTGGACAGGTCAAATGACCCTTGAACAGGTCATTTCTAATTATCATGGTTTTCTTGAAGTTTAAAATGTATATGGTAGAGTGCACAGATCTTAAATGTTCAGCTTGATGGATTTGTATGTGTGTATAGACAACATAACCATAGCCAAAATTCAGATTTAGAACAATTTCTGCTCCCGCCCCAGAAGGTACCCCCATGCCCTGCTCCGATCAATGCCCCCATAAGCAACCACTATTCTGACCTCTAGCAATTCTATTTATAGATCAGTTTTGCCTCTCTGTGAACTTGCTATATATAAATGGAATCCAACAGCATTTTACTCTGGCTTCTTTCACAAAATATGATGTCTCTAAGATTCGTCCATGTTATTGAAGTCTTTATATGTTCTTTTGTATAAAAAGAACATATAAAATATATAAAGAATATATTCATATATTTATAATTTTATATATAATATAGAAATATTAAATTTTTGATATATAAATATCAACTATTTTATGTTTAATATAAAATATAGAAATATGTATACAATATAAACATGTAATACAAGTATATGTAAAATATATATTTTTATATAGAACATAATATAAAATACAGAAATAATATATGTTATTTATAAATAATATATAAAGTATATTATTTAAACCTGCTTATGTCACCCTGCTTATTTAAGTTACATACAGAGTACATCCTGAAAAATGCTGGGCTGGATGAATCACAAGCTGGAATGTAGATTACTGGGAGAAATATCAATAACCTCGGATATGCAGATGACACCACCCTAATGGTAGAAAGCAAAGAGGAACTTAAGAGTCTCTTGATGCAGGTAAAAGAGGAGAATGAAAAACCTGGCTTAAAAATTCAACATTCAAAAACCTAAGATCCCAACATCTGGTTCCATGACTTCATGGTAAATAGACGGGAAGAAAAAGAAACAGTGACAGGCTTTATTTTCTTGGGCTCCAAAATCACTGTGGATGGTGACTGCAGCCATGAAATTAAAAGACATTTGCTCTTTGGAAGTAAAGTTATGGCAAACCTAGACAGTGTGTTAAAAAGCAAAGACACCACTTTGCTGACAAAGGACTACATAGTCAAAGCTATAGTTTTCCCGTAGTCATGTATGGGTGTGAGAGTTGGACTATAAAGAAGGCTGAGTGCTGAAGAATCGATGCTTTGGAACTATGGTGTTGGAGAAGACTCTTGAGAACCCCTTGGACAGCAAGGAGATCAAACCAGTCAATCCTAAAAGAAATCAGTCCTGAGTATCCATTGGAAGGATTGATGCTGAAGCTGAAACTCCAATACTTTGGCCACCTGACTCAAAGAGCCAACTCATTGGAAGAGACCCTGATGCTGGGAAAGACTGAGGGCAGAAAGAGAAGGTGGCGACAGAGGATGAGATGGTTGGATGGCATCACCAATGGACAGGAGTTTGCACAAGCTCCAGGAGACAGTGAAGGACAGGGAAGCCTGGCACGCTGCAGTCCACGGGGTTGCAAAGAGTTGGACATGACTGAGCGATGGAACAACAAAATTATTTAAATATTTTATGATATGTTAATACATAACATATGTAATGTATATTATTGTTATATATTTTTTATAGATGCTTTTATATTGCTGAGCAGTATTCCATTGTGTGACTAGACCACAGGTTATCTACCCTTCTCTGTTGACAGGGATGTGAAGCTTGAGTGCGTTCACATGCCATTCCTGGAGAATCCAGGTGTGAAGCCACCTTAGCTCCACAGCAGTGTCTTCCTGTGGCAAGATCCTTCCCCTGAAACCCCACCACATTTGCTGTGCAAGGAGAACTGTCCACAGGATGAGGCAGTTGTGAGTTTCTTGCCTGAGACATTGGGGATTTAATATACAAACTGATGAGCCCCATGGAGCCCCGGCCGGGAGTCTGAAAGCCTGGAGACTGTGCATTTAGGGCCTCCAGCTCCTTCCCTGTGCCCCGCCCCCACCATGGCTCACCAGTCCATTGTAGCCTTGGCCAAGGCCAGCCTTGCCGCCCCTCACCCGAACCCTTCCATAGTTAGCTCCAGAGAGGCCCCCATCAAATATGACCAGAAATAACAAAAGCAGGAAAAGCCCCAGGGACGAGAATCTGAGCAGCTGACACCAGGCTTTAACCTCCTCACCCTGCCATTGTGAGGACAGCCTGGATTGCCCCGTCCTTAGCTCTGACCTGCTGCTTGAGGCCCTTTATGAGATCTCCCTGGGGAGCAGGGGCGCCAGACAAAGCCCAGAGTTCTGCTGAGCTTATTGAAAGGAGAAAAAGCCCATTAATATTCGTGTGCATCTCTCTGCCTCCCCCACCCCACCCCCACCGTCATAGCCAGAGTGGAGGTCACCACAGCACAGGGCAGGCTTACCGGCAGGGCTGGACCAATTCTGAGGCAGTTCATGCTGACTCCTCACAGGATGAACTTTCCTGAGCACTGGATCTACCCTGTACTCCCCTCTCCTCACCCTGCGCACACCAACCAACCCACCAACCCACAGGCTGGCTGTGAAGCAACATATGGAAGAGTCCTGACACTTCATTCTCAGTCAATGAAGTTTCCCATCCTGGCTTTGGGCCATGGGGGTCCACCACTATCAGACCCTTGGAGCCTCTGCCACCTCCCAGCTGCTGACATTCTTCAAAGAGCCCCCCTTCAAGTCAGGCCTTGGTTCAAGCCTTGAACTTGGCAGTCTTTCACTTGGGAATGCCTTTCCCCTGTTCTCTGCTCATCTGCCTCTCCCCACCATTCACATCTCAACCCACAGGGCACTGCCTCCAACAAGACTTCTCTGACCACTCTAGTTTGAGCAGTACCTCCAGAATACATGGATATTTATTTTCTCAATAGCATTGATAGGTTATTTACCTATTTGTTTATGTAGTTATGAACTGTCTCCCTCGTTTGGTATGTAAGCTTGCTGTGGACTGTTTGTGTTACCCCTAAATCTGCATGCTGAAGCCCTAATTCCCAATGTTACGGTGTTTGGAGGTGGAGCCTTTGGGAGGTGATTAGCCAGTCCTAAGGGAAATCAACCCTGCATATTCATTGGAAGGACTGATGCTAAAGCTGAAGCTCCACTGCTGTGGCCACCTGATGAGAGCAGCCAACTCACTGGAAAAGACCCTGATGCTGGGAAAGATTGAAGGCAGGAGGAGACGAGGGCAGCAGAGGATGAGATGGTTGGATGGCATCACCGACTCAATGGACATAAACCTGTGCAAACTCTGGGAGATGGTGAGGGACAGGGAGGCCTGGTGTGCTACAGTCCATGGAGTTACAAAGAATCTACTTAGTGACTGAACAACAACAATAGGTCATGAAAGTGGAACCTCATGATGGAATTAGTGCCATTATAATAAAGGACACCAGAGAGATCTCTTTCTCTTTGCCATGTGAAAACACAGCAAGAAGATAGCCATCTGCTAACCAGGAAAAGAGTCCTCACCAGGAACTAGATTGACTATAATCTTGATCTTGGAGTTCTCAAGCTTCAGAACTTGAGAACTAAGTGTCTGTTTAAGCCTCCAGTCAGTGGTACTCTGTTATAGCAGTCCAAGCTGCCTAATACAAAGCTCCATTGGAGCAGATTCGTCTTACTCACCCATGCATCCCTTAAGCCTCCAACAGGGCCTGGTGCAGGGTCAGATATTCCAGTTATTTATAGTTGTATAACAAATCACCCTTAAACTTAGTGATTTAAAGCAACTTTTTTTTAACCCTTCAAGGTTTCTGTGTGTCATGAATTCAGACAAGTGCAGCAGGGGCAGCTTGGCTCCGCTCTAGAATGGCTGAGATCTCTTGAAGACTCAAAGGCTGCTGCTGGAATTGTCTGAAGGCTTGTAAAGCCACCTGTCTGGTGATTGATGCTGGCTGGAAGCCCAGCTGGATTGTCCACCAGAAAACCCTACCTATGCAGGGCTTCAGCAGAGGTTCTCTCTACATGGGTTAGCTTGGGCCGCCTCACAGCATGGCTGCCAAATTCCAAGTGTGAACTTCTCAAGAGGGGTAGGCAAAAATGGTGTCAGCTTTTAAGACAAAGGCTCAGAAATCAAATAGTGTCACTTCTTTGTAGTTACATATCCACTCAGATTCATTGGAAGAGAACATAGAGGCCACCTCTTCATGAGAGAAGTCTCAATATCACATTATAAGAAGAGCATGGGGGTTGGGATATGCTGTGGTGGCCATCTTTGGAAAATACCATCTGTCACATTACTCAGGAAATATTTGTTGATTGAATGAATGCTTTATACTCTCAACTTCTTTCTCCACCTCTTTGCTTTGCTGCTTACCAACTATATGACTTGGGAAAACTTACTTTATCAGTAGATTGTCCAGAGAAGTAGAACCAATAGGAGATATAGATAGATAAATGGATGTAGGTATTCAAATTTATGTTTATATCTATAAACAGATTTATTTTAAGGAACTGAAGCACATGATTGAGGGGACTGGAACGTCTAAAATTTGTAGGGCAGGCCAGCAGTTTAGAAACTCAGGCAAGAACTTAAGTTACAATCTTGAGTCTAAAACTCATGGTGAGGCAGACAGACTGGAAACTCAGATAAGAGTTGTTTTCTTGAAGTATAGTTAATTTACAATGTTTCCAATGTATAGCAAAGAATACACATATGTATTCTTTTCAGATTCTTTTCCATTATAGATTATTATAAGATATTAAATATAGTTCCCTGTCCTTATAGTTTATATACAGTGCAAGGAGATCCAACCAGTCCATCCTAAAGGAAATCACTCCTGAATATTTATTGGAAGGACTGATGTTGAAGCTGAAACTCCAATACTTTGGCCACCTGATGCAAAGAGCTGACTCATTTGAAAAGATCCTGATGCTGGGAAAGATTGAGGGGAGGAGAGGAAGGGGACAACAGAGAATGAGATGGTTGGATGACATCACCAACTCAGTGGACATGAGTTTGAGTAAACTCTGGGAGTTGGTGATGGACAGGGAGGCCTGGCATGCTGCAGTCTATAGAGTTGCAAAGAGTTGGACACGACTGAGTGACTGTACTGGACTGACTGAGTATGTATCTATTAATCCCAAATTCCCAGTTTATCCCCCTCCTTTCCCTTTTGGTAACTGTAAGTTTGTTTTCTGTTTGTGAGTCTGTTTCTGTTTTATAAATAAGTTTATAAATCATTTATAAACAAATGACTATCATTTTTTTGGATTTCATGTATAAGTTATATCATATGATATTTACCTATATCCAGCTGACTTACTTCTCTCGGTATGATAATCTCTAGGTCCATCCATGTTGCTGCAAATAGTATTATCTTATTCTTTTTTGTGGCTGAGTAATAATCCATTGTGTGTATATACACACACACACCACACCTGGATGTTGTAGTCTTGACTCAAATCTATAAGGCAGGCCAGCAGGTTGGCAGGGTTTCTATGCTACAGTCTTGAGGCAGAATTCCTTCTTCTCTGGGAAAACCCGGTTTTTGCTCTTAATGCCTTCAACTGATTGGATGTGGCTCACCCACATCATCAAGAGTAACTTCCTTTATGTATGGGCAATTGACTGGAAATGTTAATCACATCTATGAAATATCTTCACAGCAACATCTGACTGGTGTTTGACCAAACAACTGAGTACTACAGCCTAGCCAAGTTAACAAATAAGATTTCATGATCACATCCTCTCTGAACCAGATTTCTCCCCTTTGAAATGAAGATAAAAGTCCCACTGTGTAATCCCTTCCCCTTGAGAGTCATTTAGATCTGTTATCTGAGTTTGAATGAATAGAAATAGAACATGAAGAAATGAAGAGCTGTCACTCCAGAATTAGACTACAGAAAGACTTGGTTTCCATCTTGCTCACCCTCTCTTGCTCAGTCACTCTGAGGGAAACCAGCTGCCGTGTTGTGAGCTGCCTTTGGGGAGGCCCATGTGGTATAGAACTGATGTTTCCAGTAAATATCCAGTGAAGATCCAAGGTTGACATTGGCCACATGGGAAGGGGATCCCCTCAAATCCCCCACCTAGGAGAGCCTCTGGCTCTGGCTAATGTCTTAACTGCAACCTCACAAGAGACCCTGAACTAGAGACACCCAGTTAGGCCAACCTGGGTTCCTCACCTGCAGAATCTGTGAGATAATAAATGTGTGTTGTTTTAAGCTTCAAAGTTCGGGGGTAATTTGTTACACAGCAAGAGACAACTAACATGCCTCATGAGTGGCAAGTGTCTGGTGCAGTCTCCGGCATACAGTAGGACATATGGCTTTATGTGAAAGTTCTCTCAGAGTTATTTGCATTTTCAAAGAAGACTCCATCCCAAAGGCACGATTTTGTCATGGAACTTTCCAGCAGAATAATGGGAGGGAGGGTACTTCTGAAACCACTTGAGGTCACACTACATTGATGGCCATCAATTTGATTCCAGATAAGGCAAAGAAGTAGTCTTCTCCCTCACAAAAGAGGGACTACTAGCTGAGGATGCCCCAAGGCAGGGGCTCTGGCAACTTCTTCAGGAAAAGAATCTATATTGAGAACAAATACCTCAGGCTACAGTCTGTGGAGTCAAAAAGAGTCAGACACAGCTGCATGTAGACACACATGCATGCAAACATCTCTAGAGAGGGCACTAGAGATAGAGAAGCTCAGTGGGCTTCCCTCGTAGCTCAGTTGGTAAAGAATCTGCCTGCAATGCAGGAGATGTGGGTTCAGTCCTTGGGTTGGGAAGAGGAAAGTAGCAACCTCTTCAAGTATTCTTGCCTGGGAAATTCCATGGACAGATGACCCTGGTGGGCTACAGTCCATGGAGTTGCAAGAGTTGGACATGATGTAGTGACTAAAACACCACCAGATAGAGTGGGGAGCAAAGGCCTAATGCCACTGACCTCAGAGCCTTTCCAGGTCTGGGAAGAAGCTAGTAAATAATTCCACCAATGCAAATATGATGATAAACAGACACCTGTCCTTTGTGGAGAAGGAATTTGTAAACCAGGAAAGTGACCTAGACTGGAGGGGTCAGGAGAATTTCTTGGAGGAAGGGGTATACGAGCTGAGATATGAGGACAAGCAGGCATTAACTAGATGAAGAAGGAAGGGAAAAGCATTACAGCCAGAAGCAGCAGCATGTGAAATGTTCTGTGGTGGGAGCTAACCTGGCATATTTGAGAACTAACAGGAGAATGATACATGGCCAGAAGGCAGCAGTGGGGACAGGGTGAGAGAGAAGCTAGGATGGTCAGCGGGGGTCAGACCATGCTGACTTGTAGTAAGTTGTAGGTCATGGATCTTTATTTGGGAAACAAAGGGAAGCCATTGGAGAGTTGAAGTGGAAGATGTGATGTAATCAGATTTGTGTTGTTAAATGGTTTTCTGGAGCCCATGTAGAGATCAGATTAGTGGGAGTGGGAGGGGAGGCTGAGTTGGGTATGGCAGTGGCCCAGAGAAGGGTGCTAGCAGCTTGGACCCTAGTGGGAACTGTGGAGGCGATAAGATGGGATGCAGCAAGCTGATGCAGAACATCACCTAGCTCCCAGTGGAGACCAAAGCCCCAAAACACAATGCCAGAAAACATTCAATGGATCTGAGTTCAAGTTTGGACTGTGCTTTTTACCAGCTCTGTGGCCTCTGGCAAGTTTCTAAACCTCTCTGTGTTTCAATGTCCTTACTGGCTGGTTGTGCAGACTTTATCAGATAAGCCTCTAAAGTACCTGGGCTGAGGTACCCCATAAATGTCACAGAAGAAAATGCTGACCAAGACAGACAATGCTACAACTTTTGCTACAACTGATATAATGTACATTTGCTGTACTGTTTGAGAATATCCAAGTCTGCCATAGACAAGAAAGTGAAAGTCGCTCAGTTGTGTCTGACTCTTTGTGACTCTATGGACTATACAGTCCATGGAATTCTCCAGGCCAGAATACTGGAGTGGATAGCCTTTCCCATCTCCAGGGAATCTTCCCAACCCAGGGATTGAACCCAGGTCTCCCACATTGCAGGTGGATTCCTTATCATCTGAGCCCTCAGGGAAGCCCACACAAGTGGGCTGGATAAAATTTGCCACTGATACATTTGTCACCAGGGATAGATGTTGTGCCGATAACATAGAACAGAGACCTGAAGAGAAATAAAGAGAGATGGAAGGAGCAAGGGATTCCTAATATTCATGAGGTACTAAATATACAAGAGACACGAAATATTCATGAGTCACTAAATATATTTAAGGCACCTGAGGCACTAAATATTCATAATAAGCTAAATATACATGAGGCATATGAAGCACTTGATATTCAGCCACCCATTGGTAACACTCATTCTGGCCCCATGTGTCCAAGAAATGCAAAAAACCACGGCTGTTCCCCAGGCTAATTGGAGACCAGCAGCCAGGGCATGGCACTGTCTCTGAGCCTCTCCGATTGAGCATGAGCGTGACACTGGCCCCAGGCACATTCCAGACTTCTGTGCACCTCAAACCTCAACTGGTTTCATGCCCACACTGTCAAGTGAGGAAGGCAGAGGCAGCAGAAACAGACAGCATTGCCCACCCAGGATGTAGGATGCTGGTACCCCTGTCCCAAGTGTTCCAATCTGCTGCATCTTTGTGTCTCACTCTGTATTTTCATTTGCCTCATGGCCTTGTGTGATCTGACCTCCTTATCTTGGTTTAGGAGCCTTTCTTTCCTGTGATCTCTGGGATCGCTTGCCTGGAAGTGGATTGGGTGGCCATTATTGCCACATCACAGGTGAGTAAGGATGGAGAATGACACTCTCCTGGCACCGTGTCAGATGGAACATGGTGCGCTGTGGTTGGAAGAATGGGAATGAGGCATGGCAGGTGGCAAGCCAACTCTAGGGAAATGGTGATTATTTGGAATGGGGTGAGCACTGAGTAATGCCAAGGTTGCAGAACTGAAGAGTCAGAGCTGTGGGTGCTTGTGAAGATGTCAAAAAAAACCCCAAAAACTGAAGTAGGAAGTTACTCATGCCCACAGTGAACTTGTTTAGTGTCCTATGAGATTTGTAATTCCTTCGAGTATGTTAATAAGAATTCCCAAGTTGCAAAATAGACCCAAAACACCAAGAGGTTAGGAATCACTGTGGTGAGTGCTAAGCTCTGGTGCAGTAATAAACAGTCCCCTAAATTCTTAGGGACTTAACACAGCAAAGATTCATGTTTCACATACACACACAATATGCCCATTTGAGGTTGGCTGAGGCTTCTGCTTTATCTTGCCCTCACTCCAGGACACAGGTTGATGGGCCACTATTTGGAATATTCCCATTCCACTGTGGCATAGGAAAAGCAAGGTCACTTCCTGCTCATAACTCATTGGCTGTGACTGGTCACATGATTCCACTCACTCACAGCAGGCCAGGAAGTGCAATTCCTCCATGTGCCTGGACAGCCAGAAATATTTCGTGAATGTCTCTGGTTTGACTTCACTTGGATATACAAAAACTCACAGATGTAGGAGGGTGTGGAGATGAAAGTGTCCAGTTTGAACTTCAAGACCACATTCAGAAGACCTAGTGAGGTTTTCCAATACGACTGCCATCCCCAGAAGACTTAACTCAATGTCCTCTGCCTCCACCAAAGCATTTATTCAAAGCACAGGGGAGAAGGCGGCCAGTGACAAGCATCCAGAGAGACAGGGCCTCTGTCTTCAGGAGCAGACATGTCAGAATGACACATGCAGTGGCCAGAGAGGAAGGAAGGGCCTGGAAAGAAAGGTGATGGATGGAAGGATGTCAGATCAGCTGAGTAAACTTGGCATGACCTTTCCAATTTAACTTTGTAATAGGTAAACACTTGGTTTTTTAAATAGTATTAGCTGTAAGTAGGCCTGTTAATTAGTATTAATTAGCAGCTAGTAGTTTCTGTTGCCTCCTAATTGGTGGTTTGCAAGCCAAGAAGTTGAGATGGAGAGTGGGGTGAAGATAAAGGTGAGAGGAGAGAGGGGCTTCTAGTTTTCTAGAATGAGCAATTAGTAATCACTCACGTGAAAGCAGGGATGCTTCCAAGCTTGATCACTTCCCCAGAGCTGTTACCCCTGGCTGGATCCACTCCCTATTATGCTTGATGCAAACATACACCCAGCTTCCTTTCACAGGTGGCTGCTGTGGCTTTAGGCCAGTAGTACTTTCTCTTCAACCCTACCAGAACCTGGGATCGATGCAACTTCACAAACTCCTTTCAGAGGCATTGCCCTCTTGCCCCAGCCTGTTCTGGCATGTCCTCTTTCATCCATGGCCTTGCTAAAGAACCCCATCCAGGCCGAAGTTGCCAGATCTTTGGGAGTGTCCTAGGTTTCTGCCCCCTGGGGAGAGGAAGCGTGCCAGCTTGGAGAGCTGGCTCCAGTCGGACGGAAGAGAAGAGAATTGGCTTCTAGAAGGTCATTGAAACGTTAACCCCTGAGCTTTGGAATTATCAGAATTGGGTCCGAGTTCCAGCTCCTCTGCTTGCTATCTGTGTGACCTCGGACTCATGACCTGTAATCCCTCTGAGCCTGTTTTCTCATGCTGCTAAGGAGAGAAACTTTTTCATAGAGACTTGTTGTGAGATTAAATGAAATCATGTATGCTAAGTGGTCACCACTTAGCCTAGAATATAGGGCACTCATTAGATGGCATTTATTACTATAAGTGAATATTAGACTCATTAGACAAAAGTTAAGCCTTAATGGGAACTTCAGGCTTCCCAGGTGGCTCAGCGGTAAAGAATCTGCCTGCCAATGCAGGAGACGCAGGTTTGATCCCTGGGTTGGGAAGATCATCTGGAGAAGGAAATGGCAACCCACTCCAGTATTCTTGTCTGGGAAATCCCATGGACAGAGGAACCTGGCAGGCTATAGTCCACGGGGTCGCAAAGAGTTGGACACTGAGTAACTAAACACAAGGGAACATATACACTGGAGACAGTAGAGGACCAAGGAGCCTGGCTGCAGTCCATGTGATCAAAAAGAGTTGGACACGACTTAGCAACTAAGCAGCAACAACAATGAAGGTGACATTCAGTTGTAAATAATGAGTCACAGTGGCCTAAACAAGATAGTTTATTTCATGTGCAAACATCCAGAAAAATGAAGCTCAGGCCAGGTATGGTAGCTTAGAGACCCAGGTTCCTACTACCTTGTCACTCAAGTGTCAGTTCAGTTCAGTCACTCAGTCGTGTCTGACTCTTTGCAACCCCATGAATCGCAGCACACCAGGCCTCCCTGTCCATCACCAACTCCCAGAGTCCACCCAAACTCATGTCCATCGAGTTGGTGATGCCATCCAGCCATCTTATCCTCTGTCGTTACCTTCTCCTCCTGCCCCCAATGCTTCCCAGCATTAGGATCTTTCCAGTGAGTCAACTTTGCATGAGGTGGCCAAAGTATTGGAGTTTTAGCTTCAACATCAGTCCTTCCAAAGAACACCTAGGACTGATCTCCTTTAGGATGGACTGGTTGGATCTCCTTGCAGTCCAAGGGACTCTCAAGAGTCTTCTCCAACACCACACTTCAAAAGAATCAGTTCTTTGGCACTCAGCTTTCTTCACCGTCCAACTCTCACATCCATACATGGCTACTGGAAAAATCATAGCCTTGACTAGATGGACCTTTGTTGACAAAGTAATGTCTCTGCTTTTTGATATGCTATATAGGTTGGTCATAACCTTCCTTCCAAGGAGTAAGCATCTTTTAATTTCAAGGCTGCAATCACCATCTGCAGTGATTTTGGAGCCCAAAAAAACAAAGTCTGATGCTGTTTTCACTGTTTCCCCATCTATTTGTCATGAGGTGATGGGACCAGATGCCATGATCTTAGTTTTCTGAATGTTGAGCTTTAAGCCAACTTTTTCACTCTCCTCTTTCACTTTCAAGAGGCTTTTTAGTTCCTCTTCACTTTCTGCCATAAGGGTGGTGTCATCTGCATATCTGAGGTTATTGATATTTCTCCCGGCAATCTTGATTCTAGCTTGTGCTTTGTCCAGCCCAGCATTTCTCATGATGTACCCTGCATATAAGTTAAATAAGCAAGGTGACAGTATACAGCCTTGACGTACTCCTTTTCCTATTTGGAACTAGTCTGTTCCATGTCCACTCAAGTGTGCATAGTCTCCATTTCCAAGGTCACCTCTTGGTCCAAGAAGACTGCTTCAATTCCAGCTGCCACGTCTACATTCCAACCAGCAGAATGGAGGACAGGTATAAAAAGGAACAAAGGATACATATCAGCTGTCTTTGAAGGACAGCTCCCAGGAATGTGCCACATGACTTTTCTCCTTACATTTCAGTTTGGTCATGTGACCACACATGGCTACAAGGAGGCATCAAGAAGAGATGGTTAATCTGCAAGAGAGGGAAACATCAAGGGGACACACAGAGAAGAAGGAGGTGAAAGTTGCATCTTTGTCCATTCGGAAAGTCTCATTTGGAACTGACGTTAGCAAGAGCTGGTTTGTAACTTTCAGTCAAAACAACAACCAAGACAATCATTGTCATGGTTGTTTCCCTGACCTGGCATTAATGGTGTTTTCTACGTCAATATGCCTAAAAATAATTACGTGGAGGTGTTTGTTTTAAACATCCATTTTCTGATCCCATTCCCCAGAAATTACAATTCCTTGGGTCTGGGGAGCCAAGACCAGTATTTTTAGCAATCTCCCTGCCACCTATCTCCCATTCTATTGTAGGCAGTCCAAGGACTACAGTTTAAGAAATACTAATTTATAGCCAGTTAAGAGGTATATCAGTTACTGCTGCTGTATAACAAACAGCCCTAAACTTACCAGCTTAAAACAATGTCGTATTATTTTGCTCACAAATTCTGTGGGTCAGGAATTTGAAAAAGGTATAACAGGGACAACTTGTCTCTGTTCCATAATGTCTGGGGCTTTGATGGGGAAGACTCCAAGGCTGAGCATGTCTCAAAGACTGGGACCTGGAATCTTCTGGAGGTCACTCAGTCACTCATTTGGGAGCTTTTGGCTGGGACCACAGCAGGGGCCATCAGCTGGAACACCTACATGTGGGCCCATCCACTGAGTTCTAAGAACCAGACTCTCAATAGAGAACGAAGAGGAAACTCAATGGCCTTCAATGACCTAGCCTCCAGAAGTCAGATAGTGTCACTTCAGCTATTGTCACAGGGCACCAAATTCAAGGGGGAGGGGACATAGACTCCCCCCCCCTTACATTGTATAGGATAAATGAGAGTTCCTGTTACAGCCATCTTTGGAAACCATCATCTTCCAGGCAACCTAGGCATCAGCAGAGGGACTGTAGGAAATGCCAAATGTGCAGGCTTCTGGTCTGCATCCTGCTGAAAGCAAATCTCCCTTCCTCCTATCTATTTTCTGTGATGACCTTTTTCATCATCCAAGATTCTGCTTTTCCCCAGGTCCTGACCTGGAACTCAGAGCTGGAGGCTAGGGGAATGTGGCTAGCTTTTTGCATATGGCTCCACCTCCTCCTCAGGCCTCCAGAAGGCGCCAGTGGTGTATTGGTCTTGTGGTTCCCTGTTGGCTTTGCAGGATCCTGTGTGGGAGCCTCAGAAGGGAGCTGATCCAGGCGGGGAGGAAATGCTTGGCTCCTCTGGCTGGGATTCCACCCAGGGTGTGTCAGGGAACTCCATTCAGGATTTTAAAAAGTCATCTGTCACATGGCTCTTTGGCCAGCTTAGAATAATTGCCAAGTTTTTGCTCTCTAAACCACATGGAAGCTACGGAGGAATTATTTTTTCTTCTTTTTAATATCAGTTTTAACTGTGCCTTGGCATGGGATTCTTCACAAAAGAAAACACACCCTGAAACTGTCGTGCTGGATTTCTGGGGCCTCTATCTACTCTGGCTGGAAACTCAGACACACAGCATTTTGAGGGCACAGACACCCAGCTTCTGCTTGGCTGATTTCCTACCCAGGACCATGCTGGAGGGCTTGGCGGAGACCCCTGAACCCCTGAACCAGTCACACTCCCCTTGACCTACTGGATGCTGCTCCTTTTGGTTAAAATCGAGAGTAACTTCAGACTAACCTCACAGACCTTCATCTGGTCCTCTCACCTTCCAGATGAGGAACAGAGGCCAGAAAGCCAAAGTGACCTGTCTAAAGCCATGTGGCTACCCAAGGCTGAGAGCCTGAATGCTTTCTAACCCCTCCTCTGGCTCTTTTACGAAACAGGCTTTGAAAGGAGGGGGGTGTGGAGCACCTCTCCCATCTTGCTAATTAGTAAAATGCCTCTCTCATCCTTCCCTTTTTCTAAACATTTCATCCCTTCCCTATGTGCACGACGCTCTGCATTTGCTATTCCTGTCAACCAACAGAACAGACGTCTATGTGAGCTGACATGTGCATTAAGGTCCCTCTGGAGTGAACTTGCTGCTGGTGGCTGTCATGGTCCAAGCTGTCATTCAAATAATGTGTGACTCTTCGATCGAGGCTTTCCCCCTAATAAACCCCTCAATGGCCGTCTTGGATTTTTTTTAGGAACTCTTGGGTTTCTTTTTTTAATGTGGCCATCACAAAAAACCCCAAGTGTCTGACAGAGGGCAGGACTAGCCCAGAGGCATCATTCATGGAGGTTTAAACAAGTC
Organism: Antilocapra americana; assembly: GCA_007570785.1. Lineage (NCBI taxonomy): Eukaryota > Metazoa > Chordata > Mammalia > Artiodactyla > Antilocapridae > Antilocapra > Antilocapra americana. The sequence continues at coordinate 1,247,819 of ML664662.1, forward strand.
TGCAAGTTCTCTGACCACTTTCCAATCGAGATGTGACATCGATGTCCTTTCCCCGTGAATCTGACATGGTCCAGTGACTCACTCGGAACCAGGAGAAGCCGCAGAAGTGAATGACCTCCCAGGCAAGGCCAGCTGAAGCCATGAAATCTCCCCCTTGAGACCCTCTCTCCCTGCATGTCATCTCCAGGGACACTTCCTCCCAGGCCCCAGCTGCCATGCTATGAGACCCCAAGCCATGGCAGCTTAGACATCACATGGGGATTGGCAGTCCCTCTGTGTCCAGCCTTCAAGGCATCTCAACTCAGGTGCTAGCCTTGTGACTGAAGGAGCTTCAGGATGATTCCAGCGCCCTGCCATTTGTGACATCTTAGCCTTCTAATCTCCCAACTGAGGTCCCAGTCATCATAAAACAGAAACAAGCTGTCCCTGTCCAAATTCCTGACCCGTGATCCATGAGTAGTGTAGACTGCTTGTTTTAAATAACCAGGCTTTGGAGAGTTTTGTTACTTGGCAACAGTGGCACCATCCAACAGGGTAGGGGATGTCTTTGTAAAATATCTGAGACTCCCAGGCGCAAAATCCCACAGGGCACATGGGTTCATCAGCCATGACCTTGAGTAGACAATGAAAGTGGAGCCGGTACCAAGTTCCCAGATGAACTCCTTGAAGGCACTTCTGGGAGAAAATGAAGGAAGTCTGGAGCAGGGTGGCTTCACATTTCTGTCTCCTCCACCTGGAATGCCCTTCCCTATTCTTTTGCTTGGCCTGCTGCTACTCATCACCCAAGACTTGGTTCAGGACAAGTCCCTTTTCTGGACTCCCTGCTGAACTATATCTGCCCTCTTTAGTGTTCTTACCACAGTAGGTTTCAACTGTCTTCCTAGTTAGACTGGGAATTTCTGGAGGTTGGCAACTTTCTCTTGCCAGTCTTGGCCCTTGGGCTCAGAACACAGCCTACCCGCAAAGTTGGTCTCCTCTCAACCTCTACACCTCCATGTCCTTCCCTTTCTCTCTGACACTCTGGACTCTGCTCTCCCCTACCCACCTTCTTGGTGCCCAGCATAGGCTCTGAGCCCCATTTCCTCTCCTTTGAGGGCTCAGCTGAATTTCCCTTTCCTACCACAGATTCAGCCCCATGCCTGCTTCCTCTGTTCTGGCTGGCACCACTTTTGTGGGTAACAGGGGGTGAGAAAGGCCTTTCTGGACTCCTCTCCAGGGACTTCAAACTCAAGAGCAGATCTCAGGAGGGCGTGCCCTCCGCCCCCCCGCCATAGCCTTCCAGGCCACCGCATGAGGGCATGGCCACTGGAGGTGGGCAGCGTAAAAGGAGGCCATGTGGGGCCTGATCTGTCTAGAAAGTGTCACTGGCCTTTCCCACACTGAATCGTGTCACAGAAATTGTTGCTGACAGGGGTCAGGTGGCCTAACACTGAATTTGGAGGGCGGGGATCAGTGTGAATGGCGCCCTGCACAGAGAAGGGGCCCAGAAGGCCCACAGGGCTAATGAAGGCGGCCAGGCATTGTGAGAGGCCTGCAGGACACTCCAGGGGCATGGCGGGGAGGCTGGGAGAGGTCTTAGCCCCGAGGGGAAGAATGCCCATGTCAGGGAAGGCAGGCATTAACTCCAGCAGGGCCGAGGGGCCCCGCATTAACTCCTCAAAGGCTGTTGAGCTGGGCCTGTGATTGACAGGTGGGCTCTGTCAATCAGGAGAAGCTGGCGGTGAGAGAGTGGCCACCAGACACAAAAGAGGACATGTTTGATGAGCTCTGGGGGCTGGGCTCGAACAGAGGATGGCTGAGCCCAAGGCGCAGGGAACCTGCAACCTGATGGCAGAGACCAGAGTTTTAACTGGGGACCTTTTCCACCCAGGCACAGGTTGATTAGAGGGTATCCGTCCTGGAGAAACTGTCATGGGCTCATTGATGATATCCATGCCAGATCCTTGAGCTTGCCTTAGTTATTCAATGAGGCACTTGGTCACAAATGCAGGGCCCAGACGATGACATCGTGTGTGTTAGAGAGGCTTTCCAAGGAGCAGGGTGGGGATTTGGTGGTGATGGTTTAATTGGGCAGAGAATTCAGGGCATGATAGGTGCCGGATAAATATTTGATCATCTACCCATATAGCACTAGTGCTCCAAATGGTATTTTTAATATAAAGCCCTAACATCCTATTTTTCTAAGTATAGAGATTAATTTAAATTAGATGTAGGCAGTCATTCTAGAAAATGTGAACTCTATAGATTAAAGTACAGAGTGGTGGGGGGAGGTGCATCTTCTCCCCACAAGTCGGTCATCGCCAGCATCACGGTATGTTTACCACCAGGCTTTGTATGTATACATCTTTTAAAACATAATTGTGATCAACTATACACACAATTTGGTAATTTTCTCTTTTCTTGCTCAACGTAGTGATACAAGCATTTTTCATGCTATTCCAAACTCCTGGTAAACATCATTTTTAATGGCTATGCAATATGGATTGGATTTTCAATTTTCATTAAATTTCTGTTTTATCTTCAGCCTGATTGCTTTGAGGAGCCTAATTTCTGCCAGTCATCATCTGCTTATCTGTTTATCAGGAGTTGCGTTTCTACCAGGGCTATCCCCTTTTCTGGGGGAGACAGGAGGGGGGACAACAAAGAGGGTTCCAAAGGGGATAGATGCAGCATCCACATGGGGCTGCCAGCCAGCCAGAGACACTGTCGGCCAGGACCACCATGGGCCCTGGCTATCCTATGGCCAGTCTCAATTTCAAACTAAAATTGAGATGTGTCCACAAGAACACTGGTTCTTCCAGAGACCACATGGCCCACTTAGGATTAAAAGATACAGTCCCCTTGGGACTTCCCAGTGGTCCAGTGGTTAGGACTCCACTTCTACTGCAGGGGGCACGAGTTCAAAACCTGGTTGGGGAACTAAGATCCAGCATGACCCACAGTGCAGCTACAAACACATAGACAGAAAGATATGATTTCCATAGGTATGGGCCCATTGTGATAGAAGAGAAGGTTAGGGTTGAGTAGGGTGGTGGCAGAAAAAAGATTGCAGCATCCAGTTGGGAATGATTAAGAAGTTCTGTGCCAAATATGTACCGTCTAACTTCTACAGGTGATGAGTGTGTCTGTCCAACACCAGTGAATGTATTAAAAGAGGAAAGAGCAACTCCCCTGGTGGTACCATGCTTAGGACTCCATACTTTCACTGCAGGGGGCCTGGGTTTTGATCCTGGCTGGGGAACTAAGATCCTACATGCTGTGAAGCCAAAACCAAAATTAAATAATAAGTTAAAAAAAGAGAGAAAAGAAATTATGACTCCTTCAAGTAGAGAAATGGTACAGAGTGTTCATTAAGGGACATCTCTCAACATGGTTATGTATGTGTGTACAGTTCTGTGAATTTTAACAAGTATAGATTTTTATAACCCTACTTCAAATCCTAAAAGGGATGCTGTTAAAGTGCTGCACTCAATATACTAGCAAATTTGGAAAACTCAACAATAACCACAGGACTGGAACAGGTCAGTTTTCATTCCCAAAGAAAGGCAATGCTAAAGGATGTTCAAACTACTGCACAATTGCACTCATTTCACATGCTAGCAAGATAATGCTCAAAATCCTCCAAGCTAGGCTTCAACAGTACATGAACTGAGAACTTACAGATGTACAAGCTGGATTTAGAAAAGGCAGAGGAATCAGAGATCAAATTGACAACATTGCTTGGATCATATAAAAAGCCAGGGAATTCCAGAAAAACATTTACTTCTGCTTCATTGACTATGCTAAAGCCTTTGACTGTATGGATCACAACAAACTGTGGGAAATTCTCAAAGAAATGGGAATATCAGACCACCTTACCTGCCTCCTGAGAAACCTGTATGCAGGTCAAGAAGCAGCAGTTAGAACCAGACATGGAACAACAAACTGATTCAAAATTGGGAAAGGAGTAGGTCAAGGCTGTCACCCTGCTTATTTAACTTATATGCTGAGCACATCATGCAAAATGCCAGGCTGGATGTATCACAAGCTGGAATCAAGATTGCTGGGAGAAATATCAA
>ML664662.1:1251976-1267610 GCA_007570785.1 Antilocapra americana
TATAGTCAGAGCTATGGTTTTTCCAGTAGTCATATACAGATGTGAGAATTGAACCATAAAGAAGGCTAGGTGCTGAAGAATTGACGCTTTCAAACTGTGGTGCTGGAGAAGGTTCTTGAGAGTCTCTTGGACAGCAAGGAGATCAAACCAGTCCATCCTAAAGGAAATCCGTCCTGAATATTCATTCATTGGAAGGACTGATGCTAAAGCTGAAACTCCAATACTTTAACCACCTGATGTGAAGAGAAAAGACCCTGATGCTGGGAAAGATTGAAGGCAGGAGGAGACGGGGACGACAGAGAATGAGATGGTTGGATGGCATCACTGACTCAATGGACATGAGTTTTAGCAAGCTCCTGGAGTTGGTGAAGGACAGGGAGGCCTGGTGTGCTGCAGTCCATGGGGTCACAAAGAGTTGGACACGACTGAGCCTCTGCAAAATCACTATAATCAGGATACATAATATTTCTATCACCTCAAACAATTCCTTTGTGCTACCTTCCTTTGTAGTCATGCTCTTCCCCACCCTTAATGTTTTGCAACCACTGATCTATTCCCTATCCCTATAGTGTCATCTTTTCCAGAACCTCATACAAATGAAATCACGCAGCATCTAAGTGGTTGAAGACTAGCTTCTTTCACTCAATAGAATACCTTTGAGATTTATCCAAGTTGAATGTATCAATAGGCCATTGGGGCTTAATAGTTTTCTATCATCTGGGTATACCACCATTTGTTTAACCATTCACTTGTTGACAGTTATTTGGGTTGCTACCAGTTTGGGGTCATTATGAATAGAACTGCTATGGACATCTGTGGATAGATTTTTGTGTGAACATACATTTTCACTTCCCTTGGGTAAATAACTGAGATTTCTCAAGCATATCAAAATTGTATGTTTAACTATATAAGAAACTGCCAAACCATTTTCCAGAGTGGTTGTACTATTTAACATTCCTGCCAGCAATGTATAAGAGGTCCAGTTACTCCACATCCCCATCAGCACTTGCTATGGTCAATGTTTTTTATTTTAGCCATTCTGATAGGTAGGTAGTATGTTTCTCATCATTTCCTTTATGGCTAATAATGTTGAACATTGTTTTCTTTTTATTTGCCACGTGTTATCCCCTGGTGAAGTATTCAAGCCTTTTGACCATTTTTAATTAGATTGTTGGAGGCTTCCCTGGTGGCTCAGATAGTAAAGATTCCACCTACAATGTGGGAGTCATGGGTTTGAACCTTGGGTCAGAGAGATCCCCTGGAGAAGGAAATGGCAACTCACTCCAGCATTCTTGCCTTGGTAATCCCATGGACAGAGGAGCCTGGAGGGCTATAGTCCATGGGTCGCAAAAGTTGGACACGATTTAGTGACTAAACTACCACCACCACAATTAAACTGTAAGTCTTCTTACTGTTGAGCCTTGAAACTTCTTTACACATTTGGTATACAAGTCTTCTGTTAGATATGTGATTTGCAAATATTTTCTCTAGTCTGTAGGTTATTTTTTCATTCTCTTATCAGTGTTTTTCACAGAAAAAAAGTGTTCAATTTTGATGAAGTCCAATTCATCAATTTTTCTTTTATAGGTTATGCTCTTGGTCTCATGTCTAAGAACTCTGCCTAACCCTAGAATATGAAGATTTTCTCCTGTATTTTCATCTACAAGTTTTATAAGTTTTACACTAGACATTTAGACCTGTGATCCATTTTGAGTAAATTTTTGTGTAAGGTGTAAGGTTTAGGTTGAAGTTTACTTTTTTTTTGCTTGTTGATGTCCAATTGTTCCTGCACCATTTATTGAAAAGATTATACTCCCTCCATTGAATTGCTTTGTACCTTTGTCAAAAATTGGCTGTATTTTGGTGGGTCTATGTCTGGACTCTTTATTTTCTTCCATTGATCTCTCTCTACCCCTCTGCTGATAGTAGACTGTCTTACTGTAGCTTTATAGTAAGTCTTAAAATCAGATAGTGTGATCTTCCAACTTTCTTCTTTTCCAATATTTTGGCTCTTCTATTTCCTTTACTTTTTCCATACCCATTTTAGAACCAGCTTGTCTATACCCACAAGAAAGCCTGCTGGGGGGTTGACTATAATTATATTCAATATATAGGTTGATTTGAGAGGAAATTGGCACCCTTGCTATCTTGAGTCCTCTAATCTGTGATTCCAGTAGGCCTCCCCCACCTTGTTTAGTTTGTTTGATTAAGAATTTTCTTCCCTTCTGGGAGAAGGCAACATCTCAAAATGTTTGGTTTCAAGATAAAGAGTGCACCACTTGTCATGGATACTTCATTTTACCCAGGCACATCTTACTTCCTTCAAGCCCTGTAGAGACAACTTGATTTTCACTGGCAGTTTTATACTTTGAGGGCAAGCTGAGAAGAGAAACTTACCAGACTCACTTATGCATCTACTAGAGGACCACGTGTGGGTGTTGATGCCTCCATGGGTGACTTCACATACACACGTGTACACCGTGTCCACATGTGCTCACACATACATACATGTGGATGTCCACATGCACACATACATGGGTGTTGTGGATGCCTAGATGCACACACATGTATACCCCCACAAGCATGCACACTTATTTATGTGGATTTCTCTATCTACATGTCCACATCTATATACACACAGGGCCTTGCGGAGGCAGCCCCCACCCTCCTCCCTGCTTTAAGCAGCCACATGACACAGGGCTGAGAAGAAGGAAGGCTATTTGCTTCACGTGCAGAAAGCTGGCGGAAACGTGACCTTGAAAGAAACAGCACAAATGCACATGTAGAGAGCTTCTTAGCAACTGCTTATGGAGAAATAGAATCAGGGAAAAGAGCCAGGAAACAAGGAAGAGGGGGAGCGAATCAAGAGAGGAAGCAAGCTTGACCCTTTAAGGGAGGAGCTGGCTTCTGCTGTGTTCTCAAGGCTTTCCCAGACTCCCGAAAGGGAAGGGGAGTGACGCCGAGAGGCCTCAGGCTGGGAAAATGAGCCATGTTGACGTAAATTGAGTCAGGACAGGAAGGACGCACCATAGACTATGGAGCCACTTATCTCAGCAGGGTGCCAGCCTCACCTCCTGTAACCATGGCAGCCATCCCCCAGACTTGGTATCACTAGCCCCATTTTATAGAAAGAGGCTGGGAGAGATGAGCAAATATGCCCAAAGTCTCCCAGCAAAGGGCAGAGGGTGGCTGCAAACCCTGAACTGCCAGCCTCCATGTTCTTTGCTCTGCAGTCTCCTGTGAAGCCCTCAGGCTGAGAAATGGCTAAGGTGGTTACTTCACACAGCTTGATGATTCATCTAGAAAGTCGCAGCTCTCTGCAACCCCAGGATTCAGGAGCTACTGAGATCACGGAGGCTCCAACTTCCCTCTCACAGTTGGCAAAACTGAGGCACAGTGGGAAGGCCCCACAACATGGCAATGGCCAGCTAGACACAAGCCCCCTCTCACCTCCTGCTTCACCTCATCACCTGGCTTCTCAGGGTTACTGTGGTTGGACAGCCCAGGATGTGGCAAGACAGCCCTCAGGAATTCTCACTAATTCTATGATGGGGCCTCCAGGGTTTTGGAAGGGGCAAGGGGCACAAGTTAGTGGCCAGGCACAGGGACCCACACTTCTCAGCTCATTCTCCCATGCTGAAGAATTATTTGAATATGCAGAAGCCAAGGAGCCAGAGGGCAGGAGATCTAGAGGTTTAGGCAGGAGGTCTTGGAGTCATGTTGCCTGGGTGCAAATCCTAACTTCCTAAGTAAGACCTTGTTCAATGAATTCACTTCTCCATGCCTCAGTTTCCCTGTGCACTAAATGGGGACATGTATTAGAGTCTTCTGAAGTAGGACCAATAAGGTATATATATTCATATATTTTTCTGTACATACCACATATAGAGATTTATGGAGACTTAGAAGTCTCAAGATCCATAGTTAGCAAACTGGAGATCCAAGACAGCCAGCTGTAGTTCCAGTCTGAGTTCAAAGGCCTGAGAACCAATGTTTTAAGTTCCACTCTGAGAGCAGGAGAAGACCACTAGCCCGGCTCATCAGTCAGGCAAGTGAAGTTACCTCTTACTCAGTCTTCTTCTTCTAGTCTGACCTTCAACTAGTTGGGCGAGGCCGTCCCACATTGGGGAGGGAAATCTGCTTTACTCAAGCTCCAGATTCAAATGTTAACCTGAGCCAGAAACACTCTCTCAGGCACATCCAGAATAATGTTCTGAGTTACCTGTGGCCCAGGCAAGGTGACACCTGCAATTAACCATTGCCAGACGCTAATAGTATTGCCAAAGGATCATCTTGGGGAATAAATGAGATCTGTAAAGCATTTGGAATAATTGTTGGCCTATCCTATGTACTTATTATACATGGGGAGAGATGATGCTGATAGGATAGATGGTGACAGTGATGAGGATAGCCAGGGAGAGCAGGCCAAGACCCTCCAATTTCCAATGAGTGACTTAGGGAGTAGCCGGCAATGATCAGCGTTCTATAAATGATAGGAAGAGTTTATTACAGAAGTTAAAGACTCTTTGGGAGCAAGCTACATGGATGGAAACAACTGCCAAAAAGCTGTCATGGTCAATCTTTGACTCCTCCAGGAAGACTGAACTGGGGCTCCCTCACCCCTTATGACACAGCACCATTTCCCTCACCATCTTGGTTCAGTAGATACAAGGTATCCCCGCATCCCAGGATGGACAGAGCCAAACATTAGAGCAATTACCCAGAGCAACCCATCAAAACATGTACAAGAAATGCTTGAATGATGCTGCAGAAGTGCATCTTAGGCACATCTCAGATTCACATCTCACATACACATTCCCATCATGTCTGCCCATAGCCTCCATCCTGGCCTCAGCCCCACCAGCTGCTGCTGCTGGCAGACAAGTGAGCTAGGACACCAGAGGGGGCCAAGTGGCTCAGCCCTTCCCACCTCCCTCAGATCAAGCACTTTCTCATCTGTTTCCCCAAAGCTCTTTACTCACAACAGGTGAGTGGATGATGCCCTAAAACCCTGCCTTCCTCCTCCTTCCTTCCTTGAGGAGATACTTGTAAATAAACATTTTCTCCAGAGGGAAGAATTCCTCCAGTAGAAACTGTCAGCCAGAAGAATGGCTGTGAGAGGTCTGCAAATGTTTTCAGCTCTTACACACAAACCCCATCTGGTGCTGTGTACATGATGTGTAAAGTGAGCGTGCACACACACACAAACACATGGAAGATGGGCCCCTATCCCCCATCACTCACCCTAGTCAGGCCCACAGAGTTTACTATAAATCACCTCAGCCAAGAGAGAGGCTGGGAATATGCTGAATCATCTAATTGGCCGAGAAAGACAGTGACAGAATGATCACCTTCCCCCTCAGCCGTCCAGACAGCCAGCCACTGAATGTCCCCTTTTCATGTTAATCAGCATCCTCCAGCCTCAGCCAAGGATGTTGGGCCGAACCCAGGAGGCCCACCCGCCAGCAAACCAACCCTCCTGGGTCAGGGGCCTTCTCCGGGCGGGGGCCCCACCCTCTGTGAGAAGGTGATTTGGGGGACCCCTCTGTAAAATGAAGTCTGGCCACCATGGGGCACTTTGAGAGTCTCCTGTGAAGGCCACATCTCTTCTAAACCTGCGATTATGAGGAATTACAGCAGCCCTGCATTGCTATCTATCTGTCCCAATTCTGCTCCTCAGCAGACTTTGTCCTACCCAGAGTCACATTTCTGAGGTTTAAACCAGAGCTGAAGAGCTATTTAGAGGCTTGTGCTCTGTACCCAGTGGCTTCTCTGCTGGGCCCTTATTTTGTTTTCCTTGGCAGGACATATCCACCGAGAGCAGACAAGCAAACCTCACAGGGAAAGTAGGCCCAGAATCTTGTGGAAGAAGGCTGCCCCTCTACACCTCGAACTTATGCCCCTCACCCCCTGACATGGACAGCTCAGATGGGAAGAAGCCACTAAGGGCCCCTCCTTTCTCCTTCGTATGGTACTTTTTTGGTCCTGGCAGTACACAGAGCCTATAGCAACGATGCAGGCAGACCCAGGCCCCCTGGTGGATACAGGCCTGTGGCAGACGCAGGCCCACAGAAGTCACAGAACTTCAAGCAGACATAGGCCTTTGGCGGTCATTAGGCCCAGGTCCAGGCAAACACTGACTCCAGAGGCAAAACACGGGGCCCACCGTCCTAGATTGGTGGTGTGTTTAGTCAGGCCATAGGAGGTGATTCCTGGCCTCCTCTTAAGCACTTACACAGGATTAATGACCACAGGAGGCCTGCTGACTTGGGGAAAAGCAGAAAGCTCTGACTCTCAGCTTAGCATTAATTCCAGTTATTAGGCCAGACACTTCTCCTCAGGTTGTTTTCTCTTTTCCTGCAAAATGAAGAGTGGGAAAGAGGCAAGTTTCCCCACTATGGGCCATCATTCTATTACAGCAGAGCTCTCCTGCTCAGGGCACGGGTCAGGGTGGTAAAAACTGTGAGGCTGCTAGTCAACAGAGACTTTTCTGAGCAGAAGGCTTCTCTGAGGCGCTTCTGGTGTGTCCTGTTTCCCTCGAGCCCACCTTTCTGTCCTCCTTTCTACACATTGGCACAACCAGAGGACAGGCACTGGGTCAGGTACTTATTTTTCTCATGTGACTTCAATTTACACTGCTTTCAGAAACTCTGCAAAGATCTTCCCCTCTACCCACAAACCCCAGCCTGGTCCCCAGATGACTCAAATGCCCCTCCAGCTAAACACCCTTTCCTGGAGGTTATGGTACTTTTTTGGTCCTGGCAGGTGGAATGACTGCCATGGGCCTCTGTCCCCTGAGGGCTCTTGACCTGCCAAAGCCCACAGACCTGTAGGGAGGGAAGCAAAAGGAATTACTAGGAGCTGTATTAGTAGGTATTGCTTTCCTCAAGGCAGAAGTAATTTTAAAATGGATTAAAAAAAACAACTTGGGAAGACTATAACAATTGTCCCATTGTGGAATGCTTAAACAAGAAGAGAGAACGACTTTTATTCTTGAAAAATGAGTTCTTTGTGGGCCTTCTAAAAGAATTGGGTTGACTGGCTTTATGGGCTGAATTGTGCCCTCCAAAAATTCCTATGTTGAAGCCCCAACCCCTACAATCTCAGAATGTGACTGTATTTGGGGATAGGATCTTTATAGATGTGATTAAGTGAAAATGAAGCTGTCAGAGTGGGTCCTCATCCACTATGACTGGGATCCTTATAAGAGGAGGAAATTTGGACACACAGGTACAGAGTGAAGATCTTGTGAGAGCACAGGGAGAAGGCAGCCACCTGTCAGCCAAGGAGAGAAGCCTCAGAAGAAACTAACCCTGCCAACACCTCCATCTTGGACTTCTAGCTTTTAGGACAGTGAAGCAATAAATTTCTGTTGTTTAAGCCACCCAGTCTGTGGCCCTTATTATAGCAGCCTTAGCAATTGAATACCCTAGGCTACGTAGATGAATGTTTAGGCCTGGTTTGATTGTTGCTTCCCCCCCCCCAACATCTGTCATATAACTCCCAATGAGGAAAAGTTAACCATGGGATCATAATGAATGACTCCAAAACCTAGTGGGTTTAAAACCCAGCAATCACTTATTTTACTCACAGTTCTATCATTTGTGCAGGACTCGGAGAGGACACCTTTACTCTTGTCCGTGCAGCAACTGCTAAGCTGACTTGATTAGGGAGTAGAAGATGGTATTAGTTATCTCTTGCTGCCCAGCAATTTATCCCAACATCTAGTAGCTTAAAAAAGACATGTATAATCTCACACATTTTCTGTGGATCAAAAATCTGGGTGAAATCTAGCCAGGTGCCTCTGGCTTCAGGTGCCTCATGAGATGATAATAAAGCTGCTGGCTGCACTTGGGTTCTTTTCTGAGTGCCCAGCTGGTGAGGAATCTGCTTCCAAGCTCACTCACGTGGCGGATGTCAGGTCTTAGTCTCTCAGCACATGGGCCTTTCTACAGGACTCCTCACAACATGGCGGCTGGCTTCCCCCAGGGCAAGAAATGCAAGAGAGAGTGTGTACATGAGAGGGTGTCTAAGACAGAAGTCACAGTCTTTTTATAACCTAACCATCCTATCACTTCTGCTGGATAGAAAGTAGATGCTTAGTCTAGTCTACAGTGAGGAGGAGGAGATGACACAGGGTAAGAATATCACCTTCAGGTGCCATCTTAGATGCTCCCTACCACACAAGGATTGACTTTCAATATGGCTCTCTCACATGACTGGCACATTGGTACTGGGTGCTGTCTGGAAGCTGAGCTGTGGCTGTGGGCTGGGAATCATGGTTCCTCTCCATGGGCTGCTTGAGCTTCCTCACAATATGATTGCTGGGTTCCCAGAGCAAGTGTCCCAAGAGAGTAATACAAGAGTATATTACATTTTTATGATCTAGCCTCAGAAGTCATAGAGTACCACTTCCTCCACACTCTCTTAGTTGAAGCAGTAACAGGGTCACTCAGGTTCAAGGATAAGGGTCATAGACTCGACCTCTGATGCAAGAGTGGCAAAGATCTAGAAATGCATGTGAGACCAGAGCTATTGTAGTCCTGCTACAATGGAGCTTAATATTAATTAAAGAAGAGGCTGAGTCTGTAGCTGATGAAACTAAACTCAAGCTGAATGTCTAGGAAGAGAAGTGAGTTCTCATAATTCAGGACCTGAGGTTCCTGGGACCCTTATACCTGACTCTATTTCTCTTGTATAGGTTATGCTCTACTGCTGAATATACGCTTCAGAGTACATCAGTGTTGCTTTGGCTTGGATCATACAAAGGTAGGCTCCCTACTCTATCAGTTAAGATGCTTCATTGCAAACAAAAGCCCCAGTTTGGGGAGTGGTCGGGGGGTGGTGTGAAGTAAAACACTCTTTTACACTTAAACCAGTGGAGTGAATTCCTAATGGCAGACTATCAGGAATCAGGTTTGGGGAGCAATTTGTAGACAAGGACTTCAGAGTCACACCATGAACCCACAAGCTCCACCCTGCTCATTTTGAATATGTGGATTCCAAGCATTCTCAGTTTTCCAGGTCTATTCTACCAGAGTATTGTTGCTTGGAAAGCAGAGAAGTTATGGAGGCTGTAGAAAAAACTATTTCTTCCCATAGAAGAGCCTGGAATCTCAGTAGGGGATTTCCAGAGGTTGAAATGTTGGCCATCACTAGATGGAGGCCATGTATCAGTGAAAGGACTAGTGGAATTTCTCAATCATTCATTCATTCAGCAAATATTCCTCAAATGCTGCCTGGCACTATACAAATTTCATAGGTTTGGCAGACATTCTTTGTTCCCCTTCCTAACAGCCCTGAGGTTTTCCTCTAAGATCCACCTCTCTTTGTTTAGTACCCACCCTGCCCACTCACACACATACGCTTTATGTAGCAAACATGCAGTTTGGGTGGGTTTCAACCTATTCCTACCTCCATAGCCTAAGCCAATCAGAGAAAGTCTATCTGTCACAAGGTCAGGGATGATCATAGCAAAGAGACATTTAGGACTTCTTTTTTTGTTGTTGTTATTTTATTTATTTTCTTTACATTATCGTGTTGGTTTTGCCATACATTGACATGAATCTGCCATGGATATACATGTGTCCCCCTTCCAGAACCCCCTACCCACCTACATTTAGGACTTCTGAGGGAAGGAAATGCTTTTTAAAAAATCCTTTCCCTGGATGTGACTGAGGAAGCATGCAGACCCAGTTTCTGTTAGAAACCATGAGGGAGGTCAACTTGAGCACAGATCTAATTCCTAGAGAAGGATAAAACTGAGAGAAGTACAGAGAAATGGAGCCAGAGCCTTGATATAATCATGCCTGAAGCCCATAGACTTCTTAATTATGTGAGCCAATAAATCTCTCTTATGGTTCAAGCCAGGTTGAATTGGGCTTTTCTATAATTTTCAAGTCCTTTAACAGGTATGAATTCAGGAAAGTTTCAGGATACAAGATCAACACACAAAAATGAAATTAAGAAAATTATTCCATTTATAATAGCATAGAAAAGAATAAAATACTTAGAAATATATTTAATTAAGGTGGCATAAGACTTGTATACTGATAATTGTAAATCATTGCTGAAAGAAACTAAAGAAAATCTAAATAAATGGAAAGGCATCCCATGTTCATGGATTGGAAGGCTTAATACTGTCAAAGTGGCAATACTCTCCAAAGCGATCTATAGTTCAATACAATCTTTATCAAAATCCCAATGTTTTTTTCCTTCAAAAGTAAAAAAACAGATTGTAAAATTCATATGGAATTGCAAGGGACTCCAAATAGCCCAAAATATCCTAAAAAAGAAGAACAAAGTTGGGGGACTCATACTGCCCAGTTTCAAAACTTACTGCAAACCTACAGCAATCAAAACAGTATGGTACTGAAATAAGGATAGACATATAGATCAATAGAATTGGGAGTCCAGAAACAAGCCCATGCATCCATGGTCAATTGATTTTTGACAAAGGTGCCAAGATCACTTAATGGGGAAAGAATAGTCTATTCAGCAAGTGGTACTGGAACAAATGGATATCCACATGCAAAAGAATGAAGCTGGGTCCTTACTTCAGACCCTACACACAAAATTAACTAAAAAATGGATCAAAGACATAAATCCTGGGTCATCTACACCAACATTCCAAGGCACAACCTGCTTGTCTTTGCTCACTCCTTATCCTGACTATTTGCTCGTTAAATTTACCTGGAAGGAGGGAGTTCAGAGAGCCAGATTTTGGTGCACTAACTCCCTTAACATCTTCTTTTTTAGTTTTTTTAAATTTTTCTTCACATTATCATGTTGGTTTTGCCATACATTGACATGAATCCGCCATGGGTGTACATGTGTTCCCCTTCCAGAACCCCCCTCCTCTCCTAACATCTTAACACATGAAAACATTCTATGCATTGTTATTGTTTAAAAATTGAAAAAAAACACACCTCAGTCTTTGAAAACTGGGTTTTAAGAATCTCAGCATGATGTCCACTGCCCTCACCCCACATTAGATTATTACCACAAGCTTCATGGATTGAGGCTCTGGGCAACTGGCCATCTTCTCAGCAGGATGGTACTAATACTCACTGCTAATCCACATACCTGCTAAACCTCACCAACTCCAAGGAAAAGATTTCTGGGGAGAGGCATTTAAAAGGAGGCTTGGGCTTCTAGGAACTCCTTCCTGTGGCTCAACACTCAGCAGGGCCTTTATCAGAATGTGCTGGGTGAGATGATCAGCATTTAAAATTAATCTGCTGAAGTCAAAATTATTAGACAACAGTACCAAGAGTGTGGCCTGGCCTCTGCTCATGTTTGTTATTTGTTCATTTGAAATCTGTAATGCTTGCTTGTCTCATGAATCAAAGGCCTCAGTGTTTGATCTAGGCATTTGGAAAAAGGGGCGAAGGAAATTGGATATCCACCTGCAAAAGAATGAAGTTGGATCCCTATCTCACACCATATACAAAAACTTAAAAATTAAAAATAAAAGCTACATGAGGCTCAAGAAACCTTCATGGGAGAATAGCTACTAAGACCCCTGACATTCATCATACACCAAAAGTCCCAGGCCCACATGGCTACCTGAAGCCTGGCAGAAGGAGCTGGGCAAAAGGCCTGATCTGCTCCACTGAAGAGATTTCTCCAGCTTGGTCTCCCACCCAGCCATATGGACCTTCTACAAACTCTCCATGCATTTCCATCCCACCTGGCCTTCACTCTTGCTCATCTGTCTGCTTAGAATGCCATCCCCAAATTCAAAGCCATGGATCTGAGTAGGATTTCCTCATCAGGGCTCATATGAAATTTCTCTTTTAACTCTGACATTTGCTATATAGCTACCATTGTCCTCTAGTTTCTTGGCTAGCCCTAAATTCAAACATGTTGTCACACTATCTCATTAAATCATGTAAATGTACTAGAAATTCCAGTATTTCAACATGCATTTCTCAGATTATTTCTCATAACTGGAAGTAACCCCATAATCCTGAAATTAGGCTGCTGCTGCTGCTGCTAAGTTGCTTCAGTCGTGTCCGACTCTGTGCGACCCCATAGACAGCAGCCCACCAGGCTCCCCGGTCCCTGGGATTCTCCAGGTAAGAACACTGGAGTGGGTTGCCATTGCCTTCTCCAATGCATGAAAGTGAAAAGTGAAAGTGAAGTCGCTCAGTCGTGTCTGACTTTGAGAGACCCCAGGGACTGCAGCCTGCCAGGCTCCTCTGTCCATGGGATTTTCCAGCAAGAGTACTGGAGTGAGTTGCCATTGCCTTCTCCAGAAATTAGGCTAGAAGTCCCCATTTTCAACTTGTAAAGTAAGTCACTTATTTCATACTATACTTTGATCTTCACTAGGTTAGGTTTGGCTAAAATCAAAGGAGAATCAAAACTGCAGTGGCTTAAATGTGGTAGAGGTTTCTTTTCCATTTGCAAAATCCAGAGGTAGGCAGTTCAGCTCCTCCTAGCTGAAGAGGAAGCCCTTGTCTTCATGGTCCATTACCGTGGCTAGAGCTCCAATCATTATACATTCCAGGCAGCAAGAGATGAAAAATAAAAGGAGAAACGGTTAAATAGCAACTGTCTCTTCAGGAAGTTTCCTGGAAGCAGCCACATGATACTTCTTCTTCTCATATCCCAATGGCCTAATCACATGGCCACACCTAAGGAGGCTTGGAAATGTAGTTTTTCTCCTAGGTGGTCATGTGCCTAGCTTAAAATCAGGGTTTGATCACTGTTAGAAGGAGCGGCAATATACTGGAGAATAGTCTTTGCCATAGATAGCCTTGTGCATCTGAAGATTTCAATTTAGAAAATGACTCCAACATAGTACCTTATACAGAGCATCAGAGAATGAGAAATAGGATAGCATAGGATTGTGGAGCTCATTAAAATATCCAAAGGGTCTTTCAACTACATCATGATCTCAATTGATTTCTACAAGAAAAGGCTTCCCTAACCAAACCAATATTTCAACTGTGATCATAGTGAAATGAAGGTTTTTTAAAGTCATAAATACATTGTATGCAACTGGCTCACTAATTACAAATGAGACTTTGCTGGTCAGTTAGATAGGCTTTAGCTGATGAATACATCTGAACATAAAACTCAAAACAAACAAAAGATCTTAAGCTCCCATGCATGCTAAGTCACTTCAGTCATGTCTGACTCTTTGCTATCCCATGGACTGTAGCCCACCAGGCTCCTCTGTCCATGGGGATTCTCTAGGCAAGAATACTGGAGTGGGTTGCCATGCTGTACTCTAGGGGATCTTCCCCACCCAGGGATTGAACTCATGTCTCCTGCAGCTCCTGCATTGCAGGCAGATTTTTTTACTGCTGAGCTACCAGGGAAGCTCCTTCTTAAGCCTACCTTTTATTAAATTGGCCACCCCCTAAATCAGTCAGTATGAATAAGACTTACAGTGTTGAATATCAAAGTTTCTATTGCTCATACATTTCCACAATTTTTGGGAACATCCAAACTTTTCTAACTATTTCTCACTGAAACAAGGAACTTGGTACCTAGGGCCATTTTAAAACAGGGCCCCCAAATACTTTAATAACCCTCTCATTGAGACTTGTGGTCTCAGTAGGTTTGTGACTGCTTTACTTGATTGAAACAGGAGGGAAGGGAGCAGGACACAACTATTTAATGTCATTAAAAGAATGACATAGCCACAGGACATGACAAAAACTGGTTAAAACCAACTGGGTCCAAGATGGCACAAGAGTCAACTTCCTGTGGCCCTTGAGCCTCATTTTACGCTCATTGTAATACATTAGCATATGTTAAATGACATACCAATGGGCACCACGGCAGTTCTGAGGCTGACCATCAAAGGTCAAAAAGTGGGCAGTGGCCCAATTCCTGGAAATCCCCACCCCTTCCTCCAAATTCTTAGAATAATCCTCCTACTCATTAGCCTATGAAATGACCCAGCCTATAAAACTAACCACCCCATATTTTGAAGCTCTCTCTCTTGCCTTCTGAAATGGCCCACATTCTGTCAGTGAAATGTTTCTCTCCAAATAAATCTACTTCTTACCTATCACGCTGTCTCCAAAGTCTTTCACAGCAAAGCAAGAAGCTCAAATTCACCTGCAACAGAGTATGGCATGTGTGACATTGTGTGACTTCTGAGCTAGGTCAGAAGGGGCCATGCAGCTTCCACCTGGGTCTCCTGGGACAGTTGCTACAGGGCAACCAGTTGCCATTCAAAATGTTCCATCACCCTGGGACTACCTTGCCAGAGATGCTCTAGATGACAGCTTGTCCCGACTGCAGCACCAAACACATGAATGAAAGCCATCTAGAACTCTCCAGAGCCAGCCACAGGATGGTCTCAGTAGATGCCACAGGAGCAAAGGAATCGCCCAACCAGCCCTGGCATGAACTGCTGACCCACAGACTCACGAGCATGATTAAATGGGCGTTGTTCTATGGTACTAAGTTTGGGGTAATTAATGCAACAATTGTGACTAGAACAGTATCACATAGAAAATAATCTGTGATGAAACTGGAAACTCACTGAGCGGGCCTCCACCTAGCAGAATGCACCAGCCAACTTCAATCTCAAGATTTTCTCTTCACACCCTTCCCAGCCCCTCCTAGCCAGTAAGGAGCAGGCAGCCTAGTTAAGTGAGTTCATGGTACTCAGACACAGGAAGACTTGAGTTTAAACCCTTGCTCTGCCCTGCACTAGCTGGTGTGACCTGGAGCAAGTTGCTTAATCTCTCTGGGCCTCAGTCCCCCAAATGGGATGATACTCCATCTTTCCTAGTGTTGGTGCAAGAATTTGATGGGCTAATCCTGTAGCACGAGCACACAGTAGGTACTCCATAGGGTGCATTCATCCATGCTAAGTCACTTCAGTCGTGTCTGACTCTGTGCAACCCTATGGACTGCAGCCTGCCAGGCTCCTCTGTCCATGGGATTCTCCAGGCAAGAATACTGGGGTGGGTAGCCATGCCCTCCTCTAGGGGCTCTGTAGGGTACTTTTATGTATCCTGTCCTGGGTGTTCAATGCATTTCAAATATTCGTGAGTCTCCACTTTGTTCCAGGATACACACTCTTTGGCTTGCACCAGAATGGTCCCCGTCGAAGTGTCAGAATTCAGCTCAGGCCCCAGCAGGTATTCAGTGAGATGGACTCTTTGGATGCAGGGCAGACACTCCTCACAGCCTCATGACCCCCTAATCTCCACATTGGCAGGCTGCCCTTGCTGAACTGTGGTGAACAGCAGTCGTGGAAAGCCTCGGGCCATGTGTGGTTTAGTCCTGATCTAGTAAACACAAGTCTTGCCAAACCTGAAACTCAAGTCATGGGTGAGTGGTGAGCTCTGGGTTGCGTTCTGGTTTTCCTCGTTCGACAACTATAATCATCACATAGGTTGTTAAAGGAGTCAATTTTTTTTTGAAGCAACTTTGGAATTGGCTGAACCAGTGGAATAATTTACTGTAATGTACTTTCCTTCCTCTAATCCACCATCCCCTTCCCCGCCCCCACCCCTAGAAAAATCCCAACATTGAGAGGCTACAAAGGACCCTGTTGCTTAGCAACAGGAGTGAAGCTAATCAACACAGCTCTGAATATTAATATTTTTCCAAAACACGACTTATCCTGAAATTGTGCAGCAAAAACGAGGCCTTCCTT
>ML664662.1:1267710-1323482 GCA_007570785.1 Antilocapra americana
GAGAGGCTACAAAGGACCCTGTTGCTTAGCAACAGGAGTGAAGCTAATCAACACAGCTCTGAATATTAATATTTTTCCAAAACACGACTTATCCTGAAATTGTGCAGCAAAAACGAGGCCTTCCTTTCAATATAAACAGTCATTTTTAAAAAAAATCTATAATTAACTTCGTGATGTGTGCTCATTTCCTTCACTGGTGGATTAGCCTTGTTAAATAACAGTAAAACTGATAACCTTAATACTGTGCAGCCTTTGTCCAGCACATTCATTTGGCATTTTGTAATTTTGTCAGCCTTGGACGTCAGGATGAGGTAAATGGGACTGGGTTTTAAGCTCATTCTGTTTTTTTTTTTTTTTTGGCTGCATCGTGGAAGGTGGGATCTTAGTTCCCAGACCAGGGATGGAACCTGAGCCCCCTGTGTTGGAAGCATAGAGTCTTAATCACTGGACAACCAGGGAAATCCCTAAGTTCTTTCTTAAGCTGGAGAAATGGACATAAAGAGGTTCAATAATTTGTGACAGAGCCCAGATGAACATACACAGTTTCTGAAGCCAGACCCAGGGACCTTTCCCCTAAACCAAATGGCTTTCCTCTTATTCAATGAACTCCCTGTAACTTATGATGAAGCTTTTGGTGTTCAACCACTCTGAATGTCACTCTTCTCATCTATGTGATAGGGATGGTGAGGGGTTGGATTGGATCAGCCCTAGTGTCCTCCTATCTCTATTATTCCTAGCGCAGCCCAGATGTTCAGGATAAATCAGCAGCCCCTCAGTGGTTTGTGCTTAGTTGCTCACCACAACTAGAGAATAGTCCCTGCTCTCTGTAATTGGAGAAAGCCCAAGTGCAGCAAAGACCCAGAGCAGGCAAAAACTAACAAAAAATGAATAAAGGTTAAAAAAAAGAAAAGCCCATGTGCCGCAGTGAACACCTAGCATTGCCAAAATAAATAATAAAAAATAAAATTTAAAATGGTAATAAAATAAAAAGCAAAGAAGGCTTGAAGAAACCAGAGCAAGATGTGAGGGGCGAATAAGCGGAAAAGACCATGTGAGGGGCATGGGAAGGAAGGGGGCAGGAGCGTAGCAGAGGTGAAAATTCTATCACCCAAGTGGCACCTCAGAGCCACCCCAGTAGCCAGATGTGCTTTTTCATTGCCCTCTGGGTCAGGGAATCCCTGTTCTCTCAGTGACTAAATGGAGAGGTCCCAGGAGCAGCAGTCCCTTTGAATTTAGTCAGGTTTGAGTCCCATACACCTGCAATGACTTTGCCCTCACAGATTTCACCAGAACTCTGGGGCAGTTTTGCGTGAAGAATTCCCAACTCAAACCGCTTCCTGTTTAGTTGAAGTTTAAGGGAGTGACACTATTTTTAGACATCTTTTTTCCCCCCATATCTCAGCTCTGTTTTCTTCTACGTGAACTTGGTTGTCAGACAGGAGGATCCCTGGGGAAAAGCTCCCATGGCTATAGGACTTCCTTCATCCTCACAGCTTGGGAGGGTTTGGTCCCAAAGGCACCAACAGAAGCCCCAGTGTGTGTTGGCGAGAAGGGTCTGAACTTGGGTCACATGCGTAGCCCTGAGCCAACTGCTGTGATCTAGAACGTGGAGTCTCCTGACTGGCTATACATGGTCATACACCCTCCCACAGAGGGCCACCACATCAAATAAGGATACTCAGTTATATTTGAATTTCAGATAAACAATGAATAATTTTTTAGTGTATTTCCAAACATTACTTGGGACATACTTAGAGTAACAAAATTATTTATTTATCTTAAATTGACTTCCCTGGGGCTCAGACGGTAAGGAGTCTGCCTGCAATGTGGGAGACCCGGGTTCACTCCCTGGGTCCGGAAGATCCCCTGGAGGAGGGCATGGCAACCACCCTAGTGTTCTTGCCTGGAGAGTCCCCACGGACAGAGGAACCTGGTGGGCTACGGTCCATGGGGCCGCAAAGAGTCAGACATGACTGAGCGACTACACTATCTGGAATTCAAATGCAACTAGCTGTCTTGTGATTTTATTTGCTAGATCTGGCATCCCTCCTCGCACACGGCCTGGGGAGGGATGTGGGGCAAGAAGCGGGTCAACCAGTCTGAACGGCCAGCACATCCCTGATGTGAAGAGAATTGTACTTGCGTAAGGCTTGTGTGTTCCAGAGAGGGCAGCAGAGGCCAGGCTGCCCTGCTAAGTGGAGTGGGTGGAGTCAGGGAGGCCCTGGGACCCTTGCCAGCTCCATGTACCCTGGCTGGAACCTGTTTGGAGTGTGAATAAACATACCAGGGGCACCTGTCTTTCATTATGTAGAGAGGGACTGTCTTAGCTCAGGCTGCCACAGGCTGGGGGTGGCTTAAACAACACAAAGTTATTTCTCACAGCTCTGGAGGCTGGAAGTCCAGGATCAAGGTGTCAGCAGGGTCAGTGCCTGGTGAAGGCCGGCAGATGGCTGTCTTCCTCGTGGCCATGCATGGCCGTTTTTCCATGCAGGCACAGAGGGAGAGAGGAGCAGCAATGGACAAAAAGAGGGGAAGGGGAAAAGAGGAAAGAGAGAGTGATTTCTTCTTCTTTTTATATTGGGGCTTCCCAGGTGGCTCTAGTGGTAAAGAATCCGTCTGCCAACATGAGAATGCAGGAGATACAAGAGATGTGGGTTCAATCCCTGGATTGGGATGATCCCCTGGAGAAGCAAATGGCAGCCCACTCCAATATTCTTGCCTGGAAAGTCCAATGGATAGTGGAACCTGGTGGGCTACAATCCATGGGGTCAAACATTCAGATATGACTCAGTGCACACACACATTTATAAAACCACCAATCCTATATGATTAGGACCCATTTTTATGGCCTCATTTATCCTTAATTAGCTCCTTATAGAGGCTTCTTATAGGCCCTATCTCCAAATATAGTCACATTGGGAGGTTAAGGCTTCAGTGTATGAATTTTGGAGAGACACAATTCCATCCATGGCCATGATCAAGTTCCAACACTGAAGACTGGGTGAGGCTTCCAATGAGAGAGATGCAATAGTATCCAGGGTGTCCCACAAGCTTGCACAGTGTCTGTTCCATCTATGAGCCCTACTGTGGCCAGGCAAACACCCCGCCTGGTCTGAACAAGCCTTGGATGTTTCCTAACTCTTGCCTGTGATGTCTTTCACTGTTCTCCTTTTTGCCAAACTCCTACCTATCCTGCAAGGCTCAGCTCAAATCACCCTTCCTCCAAGAAGTCTGCCTTGACTACTCCCAAGCCCAATCAGTGAGTGTTCCCCACTCATTCAGCATCTGTACACTGCTTTACATTACAAGTTCCCTTTCACCTCTATAGATCTTGCCCCCAGTTAGACTATGAGCTCCTTTGAGACAGGGACCCTGTTTATATTTACAATAATTCCTCACAATGTCTTGCACAGTGTAGACACACCATCAATATTTGTTGATTGATTTATTGACCACCTGATGGGAAGTTGGCCATGTGTGCAAATAAACCATTTCCAGGGAGTTTGGTGCCCTGGATACAAAAAGAAAAAACAAACACATTTCTTTGTGATGGTGCAGAATAGTAGTTCTCAGTGACTGGGTCCCCATCGTCTGTGCATTGCCACACACAAAATTTGACAGTAACAATAAAAAGACACTAATCTCAAATTTGGCTTAAACAAATTAGAATATATTCTATGTTAGTCCTAAAATAACACCGTGCTCACTCACTCGTCAATGTGCTTTCTTGAGAGGGAAAGGGTGCTGTCAAACTATAGTCATCCGGCCAGGCAGAAGGCATAACTTGGGGTTCACTTTCTAGGGTGGGTTGTACATGCCCACATCATCGATCTATGTCTTCCTCTAGGAAGAGGATGATGTTCCTGAATTACAGTTGGGAGGAACGGACCACATCACAGATTTCACGTTCTCTGCACCTCCCTCTCCACTGCCTTCTTGCCTGTAGTGGTGGCTACGTCTCCTTTGGCTTTTCGAGTCCAGAGGATCTTCCCATTAGTGGGAGGATAGCAAGAAACCCAGAAGGAAAATGAATCCATCAATAACTCCTAGGGGAACGCTAATACAATTTCAATTCACAAATTGAATGAACAGCACAGCTGGTTGGGAACTGGGCCTGCTCTACGGCAGTATGACAGATGCTTGCTGTAGGGACACTGTCCCCACTGTGCCTGTATCCCTGAGGGCCTGCCACTGTAGTGCATACCTGCCAAACCCACAAATGCCAGAAACTTCATCTCTTTTGCCTGAGGACTTTCTCTTGGGGCTGCAACCTGCTCTACCCTGCAGGCTCGGCTGAAAGTGACAGTAACAGAGAATGTACACTCTCACCCCCAGGACAGTTGGCCTCCAAACCCCGCAGTGTGCTCACCCCTCAGATATGGTGACTGTAAGGTATGCTCTCTGTTGTCTCTAGTCTTCCCCTATGGGCATTAAGCCCATGTGGCCCACAGAGGTAACTTGTTTGTTGATGTGCCCTCTATTTTCTGCCTTCCTTCCCCTTTTCTCAACCCTTCCAGCCTTCCCTGCACCTTCCAAACAAACCATTTCACCCTCAAATCCTTGACCTGGAATCTATTTCTGGGGGAACTCAAACCAAGATGCCTGCCACGATGCTTTTCTTTGAAGAGGGACTAGGGCCAATGGCGTGTGCTTGAGATGAGGATCCTAGCCTGGAGAATCGTCAGCACTGGGTGGGGAGTTTTCTAAAAATGGACTCCTCCACCACTCCTCAAAACCTTGCCGTGCTTCTATAAGGCAGACCTAGGAATCAGCATTAGAAATCCCCTAGACCACTGGGTATTCATTCCAGAATCCACCAACTGCAGCAATGTCAATGTGGCCAAGAGAAAACAGCATGAGCTGATGCCCTGGAGGAAAAGAGGGTCAGAGATTTGGAATGACAAGATGTGGGTTTGGGATTTCACTCTACTAGCTGCTGGCTGCCATGGGATCTTGGGCAAAGTGTTTAATGGAGCCTTTTTTCCTCATCTGAAAATTGGGAGGCCCAAATCCCCGATCAGGTGGGCAGACGTGTTGTGCAAACCGAACAGTGCTGTCTAGGGACTGGGTTTGCTCACAGGGAGCTGGGAGCACAGTTGCTCTTGGGTTCAAACCAACAGCTGGGAAATGCTCATATGGAGCACAGCCTTCGCTCCTTGTCAGAAAGGGGACAAGCTACTGCCTCCCCACTTGCCTCCTGTACTGTGCGTTTTGGCCTTTCTTCACCTCATTTCACCCCGCCGCTCCTCATCACCCGACCTCACCCCTGCTCTTTTAATTACTGAACACATCGCAAACGATCAGTACTCTGGGCCTGTTAGCATGATAAATGAGCAATTAAAACTACATAAGCAATTACACCAGCTCCAAATGTTCCATGCTCAGCCCCGGCCGCGATGCTGTGGTTGGTCGGCTCTTAAGCCAGAGGCTGAGATCTTCTGCTGGACAAAGAGGCTGGCTCTCAACCCCCACTTTCCGGAAACCATGCCCCTCTCCCCCAGTCACACATGCCCTGGGTAGGTGAATTAGTGTTAGTTGCTCAGTTGTGTCTGACTCTTTTTTATCCCATGGACTGTAGCCCGCCAGGTTCCTCTGTCCATGGAATTCTCCAGGCAAGAAAACTGGAAGCATTCCCCCTGAAATCAGGAACAAGACAAGGGTGCCCACTCTCACCACTACTTTTCAACATAGTTTTGGAAGTCTTGGCCACAGCAATCAGAGTAGATAAAGAAATCAAAGGAATCCAGATTGGAAAAGAAGAAGTAAAACTCTCTCTGTTTGCAGATGACATGATCCTCTATATTGAAAACCCTAAAGACTCTACTAGAAAATTACTAGAGCTAATCAGTGAATATAGCAAAGTTTCAGGATACAAAATCAACACACAGAAATCCCTGGCATTCCTATACACTAACAGTGAGAAATCAGAAAGAGAAATTAAGGAAACAATTCCATTCACCATCGAAACAAAAAGAATAAAATACTTAGGAGTAGTTCTACCTAAAGAAACAAAAGACTTGTATATAGAAAACCATAAAACACTGATGAAAGAAATCAAAGAGGACACAAACAGATGGAGAAATGTGCCGTGTTCGTGGATTGGAAGAATCAATATAGTGAAAATGAGTATACTACCCAAAGCAATCTATAGATTCAATGCAATTCCTATCAAGCTACCAGAGGTCTTTTTCAGAGAATTAGAACAAATAATTTCACAATTTGTATGGAAATACAAAAAACCTCGTATAGCCAAAGCAATCTTGAGAAAGAAGAATGGAACTGGAGGAATCAACCTACCTGACTTTAGGCTATACTACAAATCCATAGTCATTAAGACAGTATGGTACTGGCACAAAGACAGAAATATAGATCAATGGAACAAAATAGAAAGCCCAGAGATAAATCCACGCATCTATGGACACCTTATCTTTGACAAAGGAGGCAAGAATATACAATGGAGAAAAGACAACCTCTTTAACAAGTGGTGCTGGGAAAACTGGACAGCCACTTGTAAAAGAATGAAACTAGAACACTTTCTAACACCATACACAAAGATAAACTCAAAATGGATCAAAGATCTAAGCATAAGACCAGAAACTATAAAACTCCTAGAGGATAACATAGGCAAAACACTCTCTGACATAAACCAAAGCGGGATACTCCATGACCCACCTCCCAGAATATTGGAAATAAAAGCACGAATAAACAAATGGGACCTAATTAAAATTAAAAGCTTCTGCACAACAAAGGAAACTATAAGCAAGGTGAAAAGACAGCCTTCAGAATGGGAGAAAATAATAGCCAATGAAGCAACGGACAAACAATTAATCTCAAAAATATACAAGCAACTCCTGCAGCTCAATTCCAGAAAAATAAACGACCCAGTCAAAAAGTGGGCCAAAGAACTTAACAGACATTTCTCCAAAGAAGACATAAAAATGGCTAACAAACACATGAAAAGATGCTCAACATCACTCATTATCAGAGAAATGCAAATCAAAACCACAATGAGGTATCACTTTACACCAGTCAGAATGGCTGTAATCCAAAAATCTACAAGCAATAAATGCTGGAGAGGATGTGGAGAAAAGGGAACTCTCTTACACTGTTGGTAGGATTGCAAACTAGTACAGCCACTATGGAAAACAATGTGGAGGTTCCTTAAAAAACTGCAAATAGACCTGCCATATGACCCAGCAATCCCACTGCTGGGCATATACACCGAGGAAACCAGAATTGAAAGAGCCACGTGCACCCCAATGTTCATCGCTGCATTGTTTACAATAGCCAGGACATGGAAGCAACCTAGATGCCCATCAACTGACGAATGCATAAGAAAGCTGTGGTACATATACACAATGGAATATTACTCAGCATTAAAAAAAATTCATTTGAATCAGTTCTACTCAGGTGGATGGAACTGGAGCCCATTATCCCGAGTGAAGTAAGCCAGAAGGAAAAACAACAATACAGTATACTAACGCATATATATGGAATTTAGAAAGACGGTAACGAGGACCCAGCATTCAAGACAGCAAAAGGAATGCAGATGTATAGAACAGACTTGTGGACTCTGCATGAGGGCAAGGGTGGGATGATATGGGAGAATGGCATTGAAACATGTTAATTATCATATGTGTAATCAATCACCAGCTCAGAATTGTTGCTCGGGGCTGGTGCATCGAGATTTCCCCGGGGGGAGGGAGGAGGGAGAGAGGAGAGAGGGGGTTTCTGGAGGGGAGCATATGTAAACCCATGGCGATATCATGTCATTGTATGGCAAAACTATTAGAAAAAACAAAGGGAACCTGAAAAAAAAAGAAATCATCTGTTAGTCTCTCAGTTATGTCAGGCTACTCAACAAAATACCACACACTGGGCAGCTGAAGCAGGCATTTCTCACAGCTCTAGAGGCTGGAAGTCTGAGATCAAAGTACCACCATTTAGGTTCTGGTGATAACCGTCTTCCTGGTTTCCTGACATGGCAGGGAGACAGAGACAGATTGGAGGTAGCAGAGAGAGAACTCTCTTGTGTCTCTTCTAAGGGCAGTGATCCTACCACGAAGGCTCCATCTTCATGACTAATAACCTTCCAAAGTCCCCCTTTCCAAATGTCATCACACTGGGGATTGGAGTTTCAACAGATGAATTGGGGTGGGGGCTGGAAACAGACACACAGTCCATAACACTTAGAATCTCAAGAGACTAAAGAAGCCCTGACTGAGCATGCCAGATGTCAAGAGTAGTGAGATCCTCTATCCTGGCCCCATACCCACCATGCATTTCACAGAGAATTTAGAGTGTAAGCAGAGACCTCTAACAGTCCCTGCATTTATTCCACATAAGTCTCTCTTGCTGAAGTGGTTGGGGGCTGAATACCCTGCAGCCCTGGTCTTCAGGGAGATCCTTCTGCCCTTGTGAAATGTGTCCTAGTGACTACCTATGAAGTCATACTGTAAGAGACGGATGTCCGGAATGGTGAAGGACCTCAACACCAGGCCACCTGAGGGCTGGTTAGTGGAACAGGGAATACTTAGCCTGAAAAAGAGAGGACTCAGGAAATCAGGAGTGTCTGTTTTCAAACCTCTGAAAGGCTGTTCTGCAGAAGAGGGAAGAAAAGAATAGATGTTTTCTGCTTTGAGAGGTACAAAAGGACAAGATGAGGATCAACGGGCAGAGGACCAGGGAAACTGGTTTGGGTTCAATCACAGAAAGATCTTTGATAATAATCAGAACCACTACCAAATGAGCTGGCCCAGGGGATTTTCCAGAGAGGCAGTGGACATTCATCCAGCCAACTCTAGAGCTAATTCAGGCAGCCACTCAAGGGAGAATAGAAGGATCCCCTCAAAGTGTTCCCCAGTGAGGAAATTCTATGATTCTGTGAATCAGACTACACATAAGAGATACCACATGGCATTCAAAGGAAAGAAGGCAGAATTCAGAGTCAGAAAAATCAGA
Source organism: Antilocapra americana (assembly GCA_007570785.1). Classification (NCBI taxonomy): domain Eukaryota; kingdom Metazoa; phylum Chordata; class Mammalia; order Artiodactyla; family Antilocapridae; genus Antilocapra; species Antilocapra americana. The sequence continues at coordinate 1,276,672 of ML664662.1, forward strand.
TTTAAAAGCTGGTTTCTCCCCTTGATGGCAAAGTCATCATGGTAGAAACAATGAGTTCTCTCACAATGTATGTTCTCTCTCTTTTCATAGACACAGAAGCCCCAATTTTCACCTGAACACATGATCATCTGAAACAGACTACATTTCTCAGCCTTCTAGAACAGACTACATTTCTCAGCCTTCTTTGCAGTTAGGCTCAGCCATGTGACTAAGTTACAGAGTGAAAGTAGTAGTGAGTGTCACTTTGGGGACATGTCCTTAAAGGGAAGGGGTGTGCTTCTCTTTCCACCTTTTTAGTCTTCATCCATTCTTCTATTCTTCGCCTGGAATACAAATGTGATGGCTGGAGCTGGAGCTGCCATCTTGGATCATGAAGGTGAGGCCATGCTAAGTTTGGCAGAGCAATGGATGGATCTTTGGTCCCTATGATTTTGCCAAATAGAGCTGTCTACCCCCCGGACTCTAATGGGAAAGAAAAAGAAAGTTTTTTTTTTTAATTCACAGTTGTTTGGGGTCTCTGTGCCTAATCTTAACTGAAACAGGTGTCTACTCTGGGGTGAAGTCTTTGGGGCTCTCTGAGCCTCTGTGGGTATAATGAGAATCATAATGTTTGTGAAAGCACAATTGTAAAACTGTTGTTGCTGGGCACCAGGAAAGGCATGGTGGAGAAGGAGGTGTACTAAAGAAATATACATGTTTTCCCCCTTTCTACAGTCCTTCCTAAAGTTTCCATGTTTCTCATCTCCACAGATCTTGATCTTGCGGGTCTGATCTTTAGAGGGAGAGGAAGGAGTGGGCATGAGGGGATTTCCCAGTTCCTGAGAGCCTTCACTGTTCACAACTGTCTACCCTTAATGCAATATTGGCCAGACCTTTGTGGCAAGGAAGTTGGAGCAGTTTTTATTCCATCATCAACAAAAGTCAGGGGTTCCTTTCTGAACTGTTAATTTATGGGCAAATGTCTTCTCTTGGGGGTCAGTGGTAGGAGCTGACATGGTAGAGGTAGAAGGCAGCCCACTCATTTCACCTTGGGAAGAGGAATGGCAGATCTTGGCAGAGTGTCTGCAAAACCATCAGGGATATATAGCAACAACATCATCAAAACCGCCAAGCAGAGACAACACACCGACCAGAGGGGGCGACACCCCAGTGCTGCAGCCTGTGGAACAGCCTGGGATTCACTATTGACGTCGGTGGAGACTGTACATTTCCCTCCCCACCTTGGTGAACAGTGCACTTTGGCAAAGGCCTCCTACAGACATTCCCCATCGACAAGGTCTACCTCAGGCCAGTTCAAGACCACTGCAGACTGAGCATTCATCTGGGTTGGGGTCCATCTCCTGGGGCTCAGAAGCCCTGTATGTCCCCAAGTCATAAGGGTTCTTGGAGCTCTGGCTCAGGCAGGTCAAAAGCCAAAGAAATGAGATTTGTCACTTACGGCGATGCTGAGCTCAGCTGTGCTCCCCACCCCTACCCCGCGAGTGTCAGGGGCTTATTTAGACTTCCTTTTATCCTCTCAGGCTGGGACAGTCCTGCGCTCACAGAGTCTTCTGGCAACTGTTGAATTGAATTCAACATCCAGAGAATCTATAAATGGGTGAGAATCTGAGCAGAATGGAGTAGGAAAGTTAGCAACCTGAGATGAGACCAAGGGGGACTGCCCGAGCCCCTACCTTCTGATTCACCCTCCTCCTTCCATCCTTACTCGATCACTTGGAGGCTTGCAGTGGGCAGAGTCAATTATAATCTAGGAAGCGAAGGTCTCCCCTCAGTTCAGAGCAGGGGGGAAGCAGGTACAGGATCGAGAGGATTTTTCCTCAATCAAGTGACAAAGCCAAGTGCAAAATAGTTCTTGGGAGAGAAGGGGCTGGGCTTGAGTGAGCAGAAGCCAGGAGCGCTTGCCAGCATCCAGGGAGGATTCCTGGCCTGGAATCAGGAGCAGATGGAAGTGGGGAGGGGAGGATGGGAGCTGAGACCCCTGCAGATGTCTCTTGAGGACTGAAGCCCTGGACCAATAGGCCACAGTCTGAGCTTACATCAAGACGAGTGAGGGGCCTCGGCTCCCTGCTGAGTGGGCTTGCCTGGTCTGTAGCCTACAGCTCATGGAGGCTGTCCAGGCAGCTCAAGTCCACAAATGTTTCAGAAGCCCTGAGCCAGCTCAGGTCTGAGGACTGAAGTCTGTCACCATGGGGCCTGCTAAGCTGTGGGGCTGAGAGGACCAGCTGCCCTGGTCACACGGCTGGAAGGGCCACTAGGGGCATAGCAGATGCTGGCACTGCCCCACCCTCATCTCGTAGGCATTGATCATTCTGGTACGTGCCAACTGCCACAGAGCAGCACCTGCCACTCACTTGCTCTCCTCAAAGGCCTTTCTCTGGCTAACAAGTGGGGCAGGCAGCAGGCACAGGGAGTACAGTCTTCTGGGGGCAGCCCTTGGCCAATGACACACAGGAGTGGGTGGAGAATCACCCCAGCTTCCTAGGCCTTCAGACATGCCCGGGGAGAGGGGGGGGATTGAAGCCAAATTGCCCACAGTGAGACCCACCCCATAATTCACCCTGTACTGGTCTCAGGCCAGGAAACTCCTGAAGGAACCCATATCCCCAGAGACTGAGCTGCCAGAGGACAGGGCCCCATCAGCCCTATTCCCATATCAGCCCCCAACTCAATGCCTGACAAAACACAAGTGCTCAAGAAACGCAACTGAATTGGAAATGGAAATGGACTTGAGACTGATTCTAGGAACACTTCCACTCTCCAATCAGACAACTGTCTCTCCTGGTTGCCTCCCCTGCCCCACTCCAATTATTCACGCATTCATAAATGTATGCAGACACGTATGAGAGGCGTTAAGCTAGATTCAGCTTCTTCTGTTTCTTTGCCTATATTCTGGGGAAGCCTGCCATTCTTGGTGGATTGGTAACTGACAATGGTCTGTGCTTTAAAAGAAGCTGCAGAAGGTAGAAAATTTCTTCAAAGAAAGGGCTTTCTCAGGCTGAGTGGACAATGGCAGTCGTTGATATGTTGAAGAAGGGCAAAGAGGCCCTCAAGTCATGCCTCTTAAATGGAGTCATCGGCTCTGCCTGTGGGGTTCACACAAATACAGCTGGACTGTTTTCCACAACCAGGACCACAAACATATGCACAGATACCCTTATTAAAAAATCATATATGCGAAGATACTCACATGAGCATCAAGGCCCCCACATGCCCAGTGTATACACATATGAGGTGGCCTCTCCTGCTCATCCCTGTCCAGCACCGAGACCAGTTCTCACTGAAAAGGTGGCTGCTGGGTGATTGACAGGCCAGCCAGTAGCTTCATTCAGTTGGAATCTGAGATGCCATTACCATGGCGACCACAGCCCCTTGCAACTCCATTATCTTCTGTGCTCTGGGGAGCTGAGTGTTATACCTGGTAGACTTTCCTTCTGGAAGTCACTCTTTCCTCCAGGAGTGGTTTTTAATTTTTCCCCAGGGCCTTGCTTCTGTGAAGCAAGTTGACTTACACCTCCCTCTAGCTTGCCCTCTGCTAAAGGTGACGGAGGTTTTAAGGACAGTTGTGCTTTAATCAAGCTTTTGGTCTCCTGGAACCTTCCAGCTACTCTGAGATGTCTGATGTCATGCCTAGCTGAAGGGACTAAGAAGTCCACTCCTTTCTCCACAGATCACCCTGGAGTTGGGGCTGTGATCACAGGATCTTCGAACTGGAAGTGTTTAGCTCTTGGTAGGGTGTCCTGCTCAGATTCCTTCCCCCCTTCAAGTCAAAGGGACTCATTCCTTTAGCTGACAGCTCTCAGCAGACTCTCTCCCCAGGAACTTCCCTCAGCTCAGGATAACTCAAAGCCACACCTCCCTTCCCTGGGAGCACACCACATTCAACGACTAGCTGATTGGAGGTACAAAGGCTCAACCCCCTTGCCTCAGTTCATGACAACTCTGAAGGACCACACTGGTTGCAAGGCTCCTAGGGGGTCATGGGAGGCCCTGTGATGACTGCATCACAGTTCAGCTCCACCTCTGCCCAACCCTGCTTCCCTCACTCTTGGATGTTGACCCTAAAAGGAGTCCCCCAGAAGCCACGTACACACAAAGCATCCCAGAGCCTATTCCTAGGCAACCCAACCCAAGACAAAGGTTCTAGAGCTCATCTTACATAGTCCCATTTGACAGATGAGGAAACTGAGGCCCATGGAAGGGCTGGGTATCCTTAAGGTCATTTGGGGAGTTAACATAAACTGTATTTCCTAGATCCAGACTCTCAGCATTGGAATAGACCCTAAAGGTTCCCTGATCTAAGCAGAAAGAAATGGAATCAAGAGGCTAAGCTGCACCGCATTGATGACAGTGATGATGGAATTAAAGAACCAGAATCAGACCTTGAAAGCCATTACCACATTGTCCGGCTGCCCTGAGAATTCAGCCTTCCTGCAGTGAGAACTCCACCAGTGAGAAGGTTCCCTATGGCCTCCACTTCTAGGTGTCAGGATCCCCCAAAGAAAAGTTACCACAGGTTCCTAGACTGTGTACCCATGCCCCAGCCCAAGAAAGGATGAAGTGGGAACCTGGAGGGACCAGGAGAATCAGCCAGATTAGGTAAGTGCTGTCAATCCAGTCTGCATATTAAAGCAGCTAGGAGGTTTAAGAGATCCTGATGCCTGGGCCACACCTCAGACCAACTAAATCATGATTTCTGGAGATAGGACCTAGGCACTGGTACTTTTTTAAAAAGCTCTCTGGGTGGTTCTGATGAAAAGTTGAGAACCTCTGCTAAGGGAAAACCAATGATGAAAAGTTTGGGGAATGTCTCCTGTTAGTTCCTTGTGGAATCAGGGAAGGTTTGATCAAGGAAGGAGATCCACTCTGAGTGATACAGAATAAGGGATTTACTGTGGGAGCAGGTTAAACTGCCCATGTGAGACCATTGACTAGCATCTGACCGAGGGCCTAAAGGCAGCAAGGCCAGCAGTTGGGATGAAAAGATGGACATTGTGGTATTATTTATTGCCATATAACAAATTACATCAAAATTTTGTCACTTGAAACAAAAATCACTTATCTCGGTTTCTGAGGGTCAGGATTCTGGGAGTAGCTTAGCGGAGTGGTTCTGGGTCTGTTCATGGGCTTGCAGTTAAGGTGTGAGTTTGTGGTCATCTGAAATCTTGACTGGGGCTGGACCATTTGCTTCCAAGCTGGCTCACTCACATATCTGCTGATGGGAGTTCTCGGGTGCCTTGCTGGCTATTAGCACATGGGCCTCTCCACAGGACCACTCCTGACACACCAGTTGGTTTTTCCTAGCTGAAGAGATCTCAGAGAGCAAGAGAGACAGTGGGAGGGAGACTAAGACAGAAGGTGCAGTGTTTTTTAGAACCTAATTCATAAGTGACTTGCCATCACCACTGCCATGCTCATAGTGGTCACACAGAGCAACAGGGAACAATGTGGAAGGGATGACTCAAGGGTACGACTACCAGGAGATGGAACTCATTGAGGGCCATCTTGGAGGCTGTTGTGGGGCAGGGTAAAGATAAACCAAAAACCACCACAGCAGCCAGAATCCACATTTCACCACCTCTAACCTCCGTGGTATGAGTCACTTGCAGGAAAAGCTGGCACCCTCAGCCATGACTGCAAAGATGCTTGGCCCAGGATCTGGAGAAAGCAAAGGAAAAGATCCAGCAGAGGGCCTGGCTGCACCCTGGGGCCAGAAAGGAGAGCCAGCTGATCAGCAACAACATGGGAACACTCCCACAGCACCCAACTGTTTGCAGAGTGTAAGAGTGGCTGCTGTTTCCCCTCTGCCTTCCAAATCTCACACAAATGTCTCCTGCAGCCAACCCTAAGGTAGAACCCAGGAACTATGTGAAGAAGGGAAATTCTGGGAAATGTAGTACCAGCCTAACTAGGTGGCCACAGTATAAAGCCACCACAGGGCTGGAAGATGTACTGGGGGATGGATGCAGCCAATGAAAAGGCGAGCTGGAGTCTGACCGTAAGAAACACAGAGACCTCCGTCTTCCCAGAACCTCAGGGAAATACTCCCTAATTCCCTCTCCAGCCTTATTATAGACCCACTCTGGATTAAGCCTCTTTCATTCTGGAGGAGGGAGAGAAAGGGGGGAGGAAACAGATGGATGATTTGAAAGCTGATTCCAAATCAGCTGGAGTGGACAATAATTTCATCCCACTTCACATCAATACCTTTAGACAGCCAGATGAAAATCATGCTTTAATGTTCTGGCTGCATCTAATATCACGGCCACTCAAACTGCTTAGCCTGATAACTTCAAAATGTCTCGCTCTAATGTTCCCTGGGCAGTGGCAAAATGGTGTAAAAGATGGTACACAGGACAAGTCTGGTCTGTTGTTTCAGAAAATCCCCAATATTTCCCCAACTGGCCTACTCATGCCTGAAATTCTCATATCACAGCCTTAACCCTCTAGCCAAAAGCTCAAATTTGTTTTAACGTGCATCTATCTCTGAGAGGCATCATGCTTTAGGCAACTATTGGTCATATTTCTCAGGGGCAAATGAAATCTGGAGATGCAGTGACAGAGGGGACAAGTGAGGGAGCACTAGACTCTTGGCAGGGAAAGATAAGCAAGAATGGAGAGTCCTGCAAGGCAATAATCCTGTATGCTTCCCCAAGTCTTGTAGCAATTTTCTTCTTTCTGGAGTCACAGAAACACACCATTTTCCAGACTCCCTTGAAGTGAGACTGAGGTCATAGGATGGGGTTCTAGCCAATGAGATAAGTGGAAATAATGTAAGTCATTCCTCTCAGATCCACCAGAAAGGAAAACAGATCTACCAAGTGGGGGACATTCCTTTGGCCTCACTCATGTTCAAGGTGCATGTGAGCACATCCTCGTGAAGGTTCGGAAGCCTTCATGCTTCTGTCCACCATTATAGACAACTGCTGTTCTAACTGACTCCATCACACTCCCAGGAGGATATCTCACTGTCTATCCTTGGACGTTATGAGCTGGTGAAATGTGTTCCTTGGTCTGAAGAAATAATGCCCAGATGCTCAAATTGGTGTGCTTTCCTGTCTTCAGGTCCTTTCCTAACACCCTGAGCATTGGCATCGACTACCAGGCAAGTAAAGCCCAGGCTGGGGTCAGCAGTGCTCCTGTTAGGACTCAGGACCCATTTGGAGCCCCCAGGGCTTCCAGCCTTGACCTCACTTGGCAGCTACGGTCAAAGTCTTCCCAGCAGAATCCGCCACACAGCCCATCACACTCCCATCTGTCTCACTGTCAGAACAGCTCTTACTTGGCATCTTGTGTCTCAGAGGGAACAAGAGGACCATGTCCGGATTAGTCCCATCTCTGTGATGCTGCAGCACCCACACATCCACTCAATTCATGGACCCAGGTGGCCACATCTGGCAAGTGCATGGGGATGGATATCTGCTTGTTGATTCCAGCCACCTCCCAAAGCTGGAAGGGGTTCTTCCAATGAGCATTGACATGTCCTACCTTCACACCCGCCTCAAATTCCCCTAGTGACTTCCATACGGGCATCCCTTTAATAAGCCAGGTTTCCCTTGCCCTCTGCCTGACTGTATGGCCAATGGCCGCTGCCCATGAGTTAGTAAAAACTCAGACACAGGGGCTTTACCACTGTTCAATTCTTTCATCACTGCTAGGCAAACAGCATGCAATTCAGCCCACTGAGCTAATTTGTTTCACCTTCTTCGATCTGAGTGATGGCCTCCCCAACAGGATGTTGGCCATTTACCATGGAACTGCTTGCCCTTGAACCAACCAGCTTTCTGTCTGTTGAGAACTATTTACAAGGCACTGTCCAAGCGATGACAGAATCCAGCAACTCCTCGCACAGTCCCCTACTTGCATCTCCTCCTTGCTTTCTCCCATAACAAGAGCATGTATAACCCAGGGAAACACATCGTTATGGAACTCTTCTGGGCACTGCCATCCCCATTAGAGTGTTTCTGACACCATCTAAGACATTGTGGGGATTTTCAATTTCAAGATCATTTATATCTTCAGTAGCTTCAGTGAATAATGCCTGGGCTTCCCTGGTGGCTCAGTGGTGAGGAACCTGCCTGCCAATGCCAGAGACGTGGGGTTCAATCCCTGGTCTGGGAAGATCCCATATGCCACAAAGCAACTAAGCCTGTATGCCACGACTGTTGAGCCTGTGCCCTAGAACCCGGGAACCACAACTACTGAGCCCACACCATGCAACTACTGAGGCCCGCATGCCCTAGAGCCTGTGCCCAACAACAAGAGAAGGCACCACAATGGGAAGCCCAGGCATCGCAAGTAAGGAGTGCCCCCCCCACTTAATGCAACTAGAGAAAAAAAGCCCAAGCAGCAATGAAGACCCAGCACAGCCAAAAAAAATACATTAATTTAAAAATTATTTAAAAATAAATAATGTCTAATAACAAGCTAGCAAATAGCCCTTAAATGAGAATTCTCTAGTTGCAAGTCCCAGTTGTGGGTTGCCAAGTCCCAGCAACAGGGAGTGCTGACAGGCTTTTGCCCCAAGTCCCACTAGGGACTATGGTACAGGGACTTTTTCCCTACTGGTACTCCAGTTTCTATTCCACTGTGTGGGCTTAGGCAGTCTAACTGGTTCCCATTTAGCAAGTTCCATTAATATTGCTTGAGGGGTGGAATCATGTGTCCTGTTTTACAATCCTCAGTGGCAGAAATATTCCCCTGTCAGATAGTATATCTGTCCCCATGACAGTCAGGTAAGAGAGACACCATCACTTCACAGGAAGCCTTTTTCAACACACCATGTTCTCCCACAAAACTTTACCCTAGTCCCACCACCCATTACAGTCCTAACTGTAGCCTCCCTTAGGACCTCATCCACAGGTTTGGATTTTACAACACTAGGTAGGGGAAGTGTTCCCCAGCCAGACATAATAGCCATTCCCATAAAATATTTAAGTAGCACCAATACAACTTCTTTACATAATACCAGCTTAAACATTCCAACTCTCATCATCTGATCCACCCTTACATCTCTAGAGTCTCTACATCTGGCTGTAGCCCGTGTGAGGTCTTCACCAGTGGGTTCATGGGATTCCCGTATCACGAGTCCGGGAAACTGATTGTTTTACTGACTCTTGTGCAAAAGGCTTTGGGTCCCCAGTGAGCAGCAGAAAGAAGGGACCCTGGCCCTTTTGTCAATCTTGATTAACCTACCTACATGCTGCCGCAAGTGATTGCTGGTTAGATTTCTCATTGTAATCTCTGTCTTCCAGCTTTTAAATTTCTCCAGACTGGGGCATGTAGGATGGACTGTAACCCGCCAGGCTCCTCTGTTTATGGGATTTTCCTGACAAGCATACTGGAGTAGGTTGCTATTTCCATCTTGAGGGGATCTTCCTGACCCAGGGATCAAACCCATGTCTCCTTTATCGACAGGCAGATTCTTTACCACTGAGTCACCAGGGAAGCCCCCCCAAACTTTAGGTAGTGCTGTGTTAAAATCTTTGTTTTAACCCTATCAATATTCAGTTTGGGGGCTTCCCAGGTGACGCAGTGGTAAAGAATCTGCCTGCCAATGCAGGAGATGAGATGCTAGTTCAATCCCTGGGACAGGAAAATCCCATGGAATAGGAAATGGCAATCCACTCCAATATTCTTGTCTGGAAAGTCCCATGGACAGAGGAGGCTACAGTCCATGGGGTCGCAAAGAGTTGGACACAACTGAGTGAGCACACACACACATACGTCTCGTTTCATTTATCTCATATAAAGATTCTAACAATTGCCTTCTGAAGATTTCTACTCTACTGGGACTTTTCCTCTTTGTCTCAGCCCTGTCAATATTTGCTTTATTCACCTTAATTCTTAATAATCACTTAAAATTTCCACCTTGTTGGGAAGAGTCACTTCACCATACCTTTGGCCTCTGCCTATTCTCTTGTTAATTAACCAATGTTTCCATTGGCATCTCTAAGACCTATGAGGAAGGTGGAGCTAAAACACCAAATTTGATAAGGTTTCCTGAACTGTTTTCTGGTTTTCTTAACAATTGAGGGGGTGCCCATGTGAAAAAGATCCCCTTAACAATAGCACTGACCATGACCTGGGCAATGGACGTATTCAGCAACATGAATAGCCTGGTCATCATAAAGCCATTCCAGATGGCTTGCTTACGAAGCTGATCAGCTGCTTTACCTGGTGTGTTCCACTTGGCATTCACAGGGTGAAGGACAGTTCCCCTTCTCAAGATAAGCAAACCTTACAGTGGCTTTTATCCAGTTCACCAGGCTGGTTCATCCCTGGGGAATACCCTCCCACGTGTCTGGGTCGCCTCCAGCCACCTACTATAGCTCCACACGGAGCTGCTGCTTCTGCATCAACTCAAACATGATCTTCTGCTCTGCTACATTCAAAGCAAAGATGTGCCTCCTAAACTCCTGCACAGTTACTTCACATTACACTCCCTGGTTTCAATAGTTTCTTGGGCTTGTCTTTCTCCCACCTTGATTCTTACCTTGGGGGACAGCTGTGAGACTAGCTGCCAAGCTCAGACTCTGACCAGTCTAGCATCAATGTCCCAGCCAGCTATTAAAGATAACAACAACCAAGCACAGAGGACGTTTGGCTTTTTTCTTATTACTTTGCGTTTTTTTTTTTTTTGATGCATCCAGCAAATCAGCTCCCCTAGAGTTGGATTCACCTTTAGTAACTGCTGCTCCAAAGCATGGGTGACCACATGGTTACTCAGGAATCCACCCTTTAAAGGTCCTTAACCTCCACCCTTTAAGCCTGTCTCTTACCAAACCACATGTTTCTGTGAGCCAGGGCTGCTCTAGCAATCCCACTTGCCTGACACCAGCTCTTTTAGGTTCCTGGACCCAGTCTCCTGAGTGTTTGTTGGGGAGGGGACTTCCTTGCACATCCAAGCAAGGTTCAGGACACCAGCTTGAGTGTCCTACAATTCAGCTCAACTCTGATACCATCCACCCTGAGATAACCTCATGCTAAGGACTCAGTCCTACAAGACTGCCTCCCCCTCCCCTAACTTCAGACAGAGTCACACATCCAGGTTGTCACCTGTGCTTCTGACCCTCTGACTCGAGATTCCAATGACTCCCTCCTTGGGTTCAGTTAATTTGCTACAGCACCTCACAGGACTCACAGAAACATTTTACTTACTAGGTCATCAGTTTATTATAAAAGGATATAAAGCAGGAAGAGCCAGAGGGAAGAGATGCATAGAGCAAGGTGTGGGGAAAGGGAGCAGAGCTTCAATGCCCTCCCTGGGCTCACCACTCTGCCCACATCTTCACATGTTGAGCAACCTGGAAGCTCCCCAGACCCTGTCCTTTTTTTTTCCAGTTTGTTGGTTTTTCTAGAGGCTTCATTACATAGGCATGATGGATTAAGTCATTGGCCAATGAACACTGATTCAATCTCTAGCTCCTCTCCTGTCCCCAGAAGTCAGGGGGAGGGACAGAAAGTTCTAACCTTCTTATCCTGTGGTTGATTCTCCTGGCAACAAGCCCCCATCCTTAGGTACTTTCTCTAAGTCACTTCATTAACATAACAAAAGATGTCTCTATGGTTCCGAGCACTTAGGAAATTTCAAGGATTTTAGGAATTCTGTGCCAGAAAAGAGGGTGACAACCAAATAGCCATTTCTTACTATAAATCAGATTATCACACAGGCAGAAAGGCCAGACTCTCCAACACAGGCAAGAAAGTCAACAGGATTGGTCATCTGCATTCCAACTGAGTCTAGCCCTTCCAGAACTTAACTGTGTTTCCATGGAAAAACCCAGACTCTGGAGTCAGGCAGCCCTGTTCAAGTCCAGCTTCATCTTTTACCCACTGTGTTGTGTTAAGTAAGTTACTTAACCACTCAGTCTTACAGTGCCAAGTGGAATTAATAATACCCACTCAGAGGGCTCTGGAAGAATTAAATGAGATCAGAGGTGTTAGGGAGCTGTTGATCAAAACCACCCGCCTTGGCCAGGCACGATAATAACCACTTGGCTGAGCTGTCTCATTGTCTCACAACAGAAGTTTCTGATAAAGAATTCAGTGCTGCTGCTGAAAACTAACTGGGAGAATTCAGGAGGGGCCGAAAGAAGGGAGGAGATGCCAGCTCCTATGTCTTGCCCATCTCCCAGAAACCCTCATGCTGGAGTCCATCTTGGCTGAGAGAGACACGCCACCAGGAAGGACCCTGAGTCATACCAAGCAAGATGATTGGCCAGAGACAACCCAGAAACCTAACATCATCACCATAAAACCTGAGACTGTGAGCGACAGTAGCAGAGCTGTTTTCCTGGGGTCCCTTCAGTTTATCAGTCGCTCAGTCATGTTTGACTCTTTGTGACCCCATGGACTGCAGCACAACAGGCTTCCCTGTCCATCACCAATTCCCAGAGCTTACTCAAACTCATGTTCATCAAATCAGTGATGCCATCCAACCTCATCCTCTGTTGTCTCCTCCTCCCACCTTCAATCTTTCCCAGAATCAGGGTCTTTTCCAATGAGTCAGTTCCTCACATCAGGTGGCCAAAGTATTGGAGTTTCACCTTCAGCATCAGTCCTTCCAATGAATATTCAGGACTGATCTCCTTTAGGATTGACTGCTTTGATCTCCCTGTAGTCCAAGGGACTCTCAAGAGTCTTCTCCAGCACCACAGTTCAAAAGCATCAGTTCCTCGATGCTCAGCTTACCCTCCTGCTTTCCACTTAGGTGCCCCTTCCCAATAAAGTCTGTTGCTTTGTCACCACATGTGTCTCCTCGGATAATTCATTTCTGAGTGTTAGACAGGAACTCACTCGCAGGGCCTGAGAAGAGCCCTCCTTCCTGCAACAGGAACATCAGGCATAGAATGGGTGATTTCTTCCCATCTTCTCTTACTGTCTGAGATTCCTGGAGTGCTGCCATGTAACCTCATCGCCAATCAGAAGAAAGTCACACACCCTGCCTATAAAAGCTTTGTCCCAAAAACCACTGAAGAGTTCGTGTCTTTCTTGAACACAAACCTCCTCTTGGTTGGCCCTGCCATAAACCTTTGTCAGCTCCAAACTCCAATGTTTTGATTTGTTTGGCCTCACTGTGAGTCAGGCATATGCACTTGTGTTCAGCAACATTATCACATGTATACCCAGAGAGGGTCTCACTGTTTGAAATACTGGTGACCACTGAGTCACACAAGTTTGAATTACACAGGTCCACTTATTCACGGACTGTTTTCAATAGTAAATACTATAGCATCAAATGATCCAAGGTTGGTTGAATCCATAGATGCAGAACCATGTATATGGAAAGCTGATTACAGAGTTATACCTGGATTTTCAACTGCAGGGAGGGCCAGTGCCTCTAACCCCTGCCTTGTTCAAGGGTCAATTGTATTTTGTGCCATAGCAGCTGTGGTAAGCTAAATAATTCCCCCTTTATCTCTGGAATTGGAGAAAGTGATGGCAACCCACTCCAGTACTCTTGCCTGGAAAATCCCATGGAAGGAGGAGACTGGTAGGCTGCAGTCCATGGGGTCACAAAGAGTTGGACACGACTGAGTGACTTCACTTTCACTTTTCATTTTCATGCATTGGAGAAGGAAATGGCAACCTACTCCAGTGTTCTTGCCTGGAGAATTCCAGGGATGGCAGAGCCTCGTGGGCTGCCATCTATGGGGTCGCACAGAGTTGGACATGAATGAAGCAACTTGGCAGCAGCAGCAGTATCTCTGGAATGTTACCTTACAGGGCAAAAATGGACTTTGTGGATGTGATTAAACTAAGGATCTTGGGACTTCCTGGTGGTTTAGTGGCTAAGAATCTACCTGTCAGTGCAGGGGACACGGGTTTGATCTCTGGTCCGGGAAGATTCCACATGCCATGTGGCAACCAAGCCCATGTGCCACAACTACTGAGCCTCTGCTCTAGAGCCCAGAAGCCACCACAGTGAGAAGCTTGTGCATCACAACTAGAGAGTAGGCCCTGTTCACTGCAACTAGAGGAAGCCCGTGTGCAGCATTAAAGACCCAGCACAGTCAAAAATTAATTGTGCTTTCTAAGTCACTTCAGTTGTGTTCAACTCTTTGCGACCCTACAGACTGCAGCCCACCAGGCTCCTCTGTCCATGGGATTCTCCAGGCAAGAATACGTGAGTGGGCTGCCATTTCTTCCTGCAGGGGATCTTCCCAACCCAGGGATCGAACCTGCATCTCCTGTGTCTCCTTGTGTTGGCAGGCAGGTTCTTTACCACTAGCACCACCATTAATTAATTAATTTTAAAAGCTAAGGATCTTGAGGTGGGAAGATTATTTTGGAGTACTTGGATGGACCCAAAAATCTCCCTTGCAAAAGGGAGATGGAGATTACAGAGAAGAGGAGAAAGCTATGTGATCACAGAGGCAGAGATTGGAGCCATGATGGCACAAGCCAAGGAAAGTTGGCTGCCACCAGCAGAACAGATTTCCCCCTGGAGCCCCCGACAGAATAGCAGTCCTGCTGACACCTTGATTTCGGCCCAAGGATACCAATTTGAGGCTTCTGGCTTCCAAAGCTGTGAGCTACCAAGTTTATGACCTTTTGTTACAGCAGCCACAGGAAATGAATATAATGGTCAACTGAGTTCTTGTCGCAAAGAGAGTTACAGAAGAAAAGGTCTGGGTTGCAAGCCCAGGCTTTGAAAAGATAGCCAAAGATGGGGATTGCAGAAACCAAGGTCCCTCTAGCTGGGGTTGTCCTGGGTGATCTTGGTGATGCCCACTCACATTAGCTTCCAGCCCTGCCTCCCACAGAAGGTGTCCAGAGGAAAAGGAGTGAAATTAGCATCATTTCCTTGTCTGCTTCCAGCCCAAACTCCCCCTCACCCAGGGCAGGACCAAGCCTGCACAAGTCAAGCGTGTAGTGTCACTCTGCCCACAGTAGCTTCCCCCAGCCTGGGGCTAATAGCCTTAACCCACTTCTCAAGGATGCTAGGAGAGGTAAAGGTTGTTAAGGGTGCTAAAGTGAAAGTGCAAGTTGCTTAGTCGTATCCAACTCTTTGCAACCCCATGGATATACAGTCCATGGAATTCTCCAGGCCAGAATACTGGAGTGGGTAGCCGTTCCCTTCTCCAAGAGATCCTCCCAACCCAGGTCTCCCACATTACAGGCAGATTCTTTACCAGCTGAGCCACCGGGGAAGCCCCCGACCAGGGAAGCACCTTAGTTAAGGGTGCTAATTGCCATGGAAAGGCTCAACCTGCCCAAATCATCTACTGATGGTTTTGGCATGGAAAAAGCAGTCGTGTTGAAGACTGATCATATTACTATAAGGTGGGTACCACAATGTATCATAGCGACATCACAAAGCATAAGTTTTCATTTTGCAGCACAACCAGATGTGGCCCCTCTCTGCTTTGCAACCTGATTCCCTTCTAGTGAGTTTCTGTGGGTGTAACCTCCACAATCAGTGCCCCCAAACTTCCCAGAACCACAGAGTGCTCCAGACTGCCCATCAGCAGACACTGGGCCATGTAGATGCTCAGAGTTGACTCCACTAACCGCTAGGTGACTTAAATTTCTAAAGGGAGATGGGGTTTGGGGAGCAGGGAGCAGTAAACTCTCCCAGACATACGCCAGTTAAGAAAGAACTCAATCTCAGGACTTTCCTGGTGGTCCAGTGGCTAAGACTCTATGTTCCCAATGCAGGGGGTCTGGATTCAATCCCTGGTCAGGGAATCAAATTTTACACACCACAACTAAAAATTTGCACACCACAACCAAGAGTTTGCATGCCACAACTTAAAGAAAAAGAAAAAAGAAGTCAAGCTCAGTCTGAGGGCCCAGTAGTAAAATAAGACATTATTCACTTCCCTTCCATGGCAGAGACAGTTCGGTCATTATCAAACCAATTTCTCCTTCCTTTCATACACACAGCTAGACTACATTTCCCAGTCTCACTCACAATGGCTCCTAAAAGTCATTCTCCTTTCTCTCTCTTCCCCTCCAAATCAGTTAGATGTCAATCTTCAGGGCAACCTTAGAAATAGAACCAACTGGCCTGGTTTGCCAGAAAACTGTCCTAGTTTCACCACTGAAAATCTTCACTCCAGGAGACTCCTCATTCCGAGGCAATGATTGGTCACCCTACTTGAAAAGCACATGTGGAAGATGGCAGAGGTTCCATCAAGCTGGGTCCCTGAATGACTGCTTGGAGCTGAGCCCACCCTTCTCTACCTCCCATTCCCACCAATCCACAATATGTGTTTTGGACTTCATGTGAGTGAAAAATAAACTGGGATTTGCTTCCTGATATGTCACCACCACTGGTATAACCTTAACTCATACACCATCCAATACTTTTGAAGAAACACAAAAATATCGTATGGTCCCCCAGCTATTTAAGAAGACAGATAATAGTCATAAATAGAAAGACTATATATTATCTGGGATTGTCCTGGCTTCCATCTGTTGTTTGGGCATAATTATTAATAGCACCTCCTTTTACACTCCAAAGTGTCCCTGTTTGCACAATATATAACATGGTGTAGATAATTTCTAGTGTGAATGCATGCCTAAAATGTTGTAGAAAAATTAATTGAATCCTATTTTATTCATAAATTTTGGGGGCTGGAACCCATGCCCCCTGTAGTGGAAATGCAAACTCTTAACCACTGGACAGCCAGGGAAGTCCCAACTGAATCCTGTTACAAACACAATTACTTAAGAGAGAACTTTTCTGTAATAAACATAATTTGTCTCATAGCTAATACTCTAAATTCAACTCTCAGGTTGCTGAATTTTCTTTGTTGGCCACACTGTGTACATTATGCAGAACCATCCTGAAATGTAGTTTTCTTACAGACTTTGTGTTGAGAGGATTGCTGTTCTTCTTGTAGTTTTGATCTTTTCCACCAATTGTTCAATCAAAAATTATATCTATTGAGTGGTCCACCTATACAATGAAATATTATTCAGTGATAAGAAATGAGCTATCAAGTCACAAAAAAACATGAAGGAAACTTAAACGCACACTGCTAGGAGTGAAAGAACTCAGACTAAAAAGGTTATATGCTATATGATTCCAACTAAATGACATTCTGGGAAAGAGAAAACTATAGAGTAAAAAGATCTGTGGTTGAGTTGGTAGGAATGTAAACTGGTGCAGCCACTATGGAGAACGGTATGGAGGGTCCTTTAAAAACCAAAAATAGAGCTACCATATGAGCCTGGAATCCCACTCCTGGGCATATGCCCAGAAAAGACAAAATGCCATTTTGAAAACATACATGCACCCCAAAATTCATAGCAGCACTATTTATAACAGCCAAGACATGGAGAAAACCCAAGTGCCCACAAACAAATGAATGGACAAAGAAGATGTTCTGTATATATATACCACATGGAGTAATATGGAATATTTCTTAGTCGCTCAGTCATGTCCAACTCTTTGCAACCCCATGAACTGTAGCCCATGAGGCTCTTCTGTCCATGGGATTCTCCAGGCAAGAATACTGGAGTGGGTAGCCATTCCCTTCTCCCGGGGATCATCCTGACCCAGGGATCAAAGCTGGGTCTCCTGCATTGCAGGCGGATTCTTTACCATCTGAGCCACCAGGGAAGCCCGATATGGAATATTACTCAGCCATAAAAAAGAATGAAATAATGCTATTTGCAGTAATATGGATGGACCTAGAGATTATCATACTAAATGAAGTTAAGTCAGACAGAGAAAGACAAATAATATATGATATCACTTATATGTTGAATCTTAAAAAAATGATACAAATGAACTTATTTATAAAACAGAAACACTCACAGACATAGAAAACAGACTTATAGTTACCAAAGTGAAAGTGTTAGTCGCTCTCTGTTAATCCAAAATTTAGGATTAAGTTTTAAGATTTAAAAACACTCAGATTTATGGCTCATATTATACAGCTGTGCCTCAGTATCAGCAGGGGATTGGTTCCAGGATCTTCCTTAGGTGCCAAAATCCTTGGATGCTCAAGATTAAGAATTAACTTTGTGTTACTTTTCAAGCAAGGTCAAAGAAGGTAAGGGATATACTGCAGGTTATCCTCGCTCCCTCTAAAGGTTGAGGACCATCTGAGGTCTAGCTAGGCCTTGAGAAATCAGAGGCCCATTCCTGGGATGTAAATTAGGAGTTTGGGATTTACAGACAGACACTGTTATAAATAAACAACAAGTACCTTACTCTATAACACAGGAAACTATGTTTAATATCTTATAATAACCTATATTGGAAAAGAATATGAAAAAGAATATATATGTATATGTGCTGTGCTTAGTCACTCAGTCGTGTCCGACTACTTTTGACCCCATGGACTGTAGCCCACCAGGCTCTTCTATGTATGGGATTTCCCAGGCAAGAATACTGGAGCAGGTTGCCATGCTCTCCTCATATATGTGTATATATACATATATGTATTAAGGAATATATATGCATATGTATAACTGAATCACTCTGCTGTACATCTGAAACTAACACAACATTGTAAATCAACTATAGTTCAAATGAAAAAAAAAAACAAAAAAAATCAGTGGTTGCCAGGGGTCGTGGGGGAGGGAAGCAGGAAGGGATGAATAGATGGAGCACAGCTGGTGTTCACGGTGGTGAAATTGTTCCATATGATACCATCAAGGTGGGTGCATGACATTATGCATTTGGCAAGACCCACAGCATGTAAAAGACCAAGAGTGAACCCTAGTGTAAATCATGGACTTCGATAAATAATAATGGGCCACTATTGGCTTATCAGATGTAATAAATGTACCACAACTAACACAAGGTATTAATGACAGCAGAAACTGTGGGAGAGGGGAAAGGAGGGCATGGGAACTCTATATTTTCTGTGTAATTTTTCTGTAACCCTAAAACTGCTCTATAAAATAACTTCTTAAAAAACTTAAAAATAAGAAACACAATTATATCTGTTGAGTTCCCACAGAAGAGACATAGGATACATAGCCTCCAGAGGGTCACTGAAGGGTCTCACTGCAGTGTGACACAAGCTATCTCCCAGTGTGGATGGTGGACAGGTAATGGATGAAGGCGGCAGTGTAGACATCCAAGGGAAATGTCCCCAAGGTGGTAGATCAGGGTCTAGAGCGCCAATGGGTAGGGAACTTCATGAGGAGGGTTTGGGATAGAGGCCAAAGAACAGGGTCAGGGTGGGCGAGGGTCCCCAGAGGGAGGGCCTCTGCCACGCGCCATCGGTCTCCTCAGGGAGCCCGGCCACCCTTGAACAATCCAGATGGGAGGCTGTGAGGCCCCAGCTGGATGCTGCTTACCGCGCAGTTAAGTGAGAACAAATCCAAAGCAAATACTTGCGATATTTAGAGCTTTAGGATATGCCCATGTTTTATTCATCCACGTTAGCATGGGGTCTGTGGGCCCCCGGAGTCTGAAGGAAATTAGAAAATCACAGAATGTCAGAGTTAGAAGAGGCCTGGGGAGTGATCTGATCCAGGCCTTCTCTGCTGAAGAGGAAATTGAGGCCCACAGAGGGAGGTGACCTGAGATTACAGATGAAGACAGCTAGCCCTGTGAGCCCTGGGCTGCTCACACTCCCGGGCATGTGCCTGCCTCTCTCCCCCTCCCTCCCTTCCCTTTCTTTCAACACATCTGGGTGCTTACTTTCTGTTACTTTTCAAGCAAGGTCAAGGAAGGTAAGGGATACACTGCAGGCTACCCTTGCACCCTCTGGAGGTTGGGGACCATGTGAGGTCTGGGTAGGCCTTGAGAAATAAGAGGCCCATTCCTGGGATCATTACATAGTCTTGAAGCCCAGAGGGCAGGTAGATTTTACATATATCTATCACACTGCTGCTGCTGCTACTAAGTCGCTTCAGTCGTGTCTGACTCTGTGCGACCCCATAGACGGCAGCCCACCAGGCTCCCCCGTCCCTGGGATTCTCCAGGCAAGAGTACTGGAGTATCACACTGCAGGCTTACATAATTTTGAGTGTGCAAAGTCGCTTCAGTCATGTCCGACTCTGTGACCCCAAGGACTGTAGCCTGTCAGACTCCTCTGTCCATGGGCTTCTCCAGACAAGAATACTGGAGTGGGTTGCCATGTCCTCCTCCAAGGGATCTTCCTGACACAGGAACAGAACCTGTGTCTCTTATGTCTCCTGCATTGGCAGGCAGGTTTTTTACTACTAGTGCCACCTGGGAATTTTAGTCAAAACCAGAAATGAAGTCCACGGTGACATTGCAGTCTTTCTTCCAAAGCTCTCTCCCTTCAGATACACCAGTCCTCCCCCACCTGCCTCTCCTCCAACAGTGAGCTCTAGAAGGTAGCTCTCCTTCCTTCCACAAGTACCAGCACAATTCTCAGATCCTGGATATTGAATAAGGGCCGCTAACTCTGGGCAAGTCTGATGAGAATCAAGAAGGTGATGTTGACTTTGGGCTTAATAGCAATGTGAGGGAGGTGGTATAAAGAGCCAGGAGCCCATAGGACATTAGGTAAATGGGATACGCAGATGGCTAAGCTAACAGCAGGAAGAGTAGGCCTGGGGATAGACATCCAGAGTCTTCCATCAGCTGATAATCCTGCCCAAGACAGCAGAAATCCAGAGAAGATGGCTGGGAGTCCAACAGTGAGGCTCTGTCAAGGAGCCCTGGAGCCTTGAGGTGGACTCTCTAAGTGGCTCATTCTGACTTCACTCTGACTCTTCTCTAGCCAACCTGCCTCTACCCCAGGGCCCAGAAAGCTAAAGCCACGCTGTCCCAGACTCCCCTGCAGCTAGTCACAGCCATATGACACAGCTCTGGCCAATGAGACATTAACAGAAACCAACTGATAAAGGTACCTCTCCTGCCCTCCCTCTTTCTTGTGTCTTGACTACGGACATGATGACTGTACCTGTAGAAACCATCTTGGCCTCCTGAGAGGAAAATTGAAAGAATTGCTCTAACATCTTTGAGATGCTGTTATGAGACCTGACTCTGGCTCAGATAGTAAAGAATCTGCCTGCAATGCAGGAGACTCAGGTTCGATCCCTGAGTCAGGATCTCTGAGATGCTGAAATGACAATAAATGGTAGCAACAAATTCCCTGCAGAACTCTTATCATCCAAGAGAAAAATGAACAAAACTTCTAATACATTTAAGCCACAATCATTTGGGTTTTCCATTACTCAAGCAGAAGATAGTCAACAACATTTAATGCTATGGAGATGTGTGTCAGTGAAGACCCTTTATGTAACAGAAAAGACAACTCATGTTAATGTAAGCCTGGAAGAGAATTATTGGCTCACACAACTGGAAAATGCATGACTGGCATAGGCTTCAGGATGAGTTTAATCTAGCAATTTAATGATATCACCAAGGATCTTGTTTTTTTTTTTCTTTTCATCTTTCCATGCTCACTCTTGAATCAATCATGGTGGTAAAAGGGAGAAGATTAGGCTGACTGACTTAGGCCAATTAGATCCATCCCTGGAGGCACAATTTCCTCCCAAATTACACAGTTGCTAGACAATAGAGGAAAACGGGTCTAAGAAGGGCAATCTAGGTGCTCTTATGAAAGGTGAATGGAAACTAGATGAGTAAGCAATGAGTGTCTACAAGAGCCATCTGTTCTGAGAGACAGAGGATGTTGTGGAAGCCATTGGCCATGGTCATCAGAAGGTCATTAGCAACCTTCTGTTGGCAAAGAGGCAATGCCAGTTGTGGTAAGCTAGTGGAAGTAAGAAGGTGTAGACTCCTCTCTCAAGAAATTTGGGACTTCAAAGAAGAGAAAAATGTCACTATCTGGGGTGAGGAGACAGAGTTAAAAGAAGTCAGACCAAGTTGACTTAGACAAGTATCTTATTAGTACCTGGAACCATTGAGGTCCCGACTTCACCTTCTCATGGCTCCATTGGCTAGAAACTATGACAATCTCTTTTTATATATTACTTCTACCTGAAGTCTTACAATTATTGTACAAGGGATATATTTGCATAATCCCTTCCTCAAAGAGGGAGGCTGAGATTAGGAGAAAGCAAAGTAACTATCCAAACTCAGCAAAGGGTTGAACATGTGCTTTCTCTTGAAATCTGCTGACCCACGGAGGCCACATCCTATGCCCTTTGGTCCGAGGGCGGACTTACCTTAGGACTTATCCCCATTATGGGTCTACCTAAAAGGTGGTATGAGTTGAGACCTACCCCCAAACCTTTATCTTTGACACCACACAACCCAGGGTGTCTACGAGCCCCATGCTAAAAAGGAGTGTCCAAACAGCCCATCTTAAGCCATCGGTCAGCTAGAGACCAGGTAGGGCTAGCTCTTCCTAAAGACCCAGTTGTGCAGTGAAGGTCCAGAAATGAGAGAGACAGCGGGGTGGGGGGTGGGGGGTGGGGGGCAGCAGCAACCAGCAGTGGAGGTGGGGCTGAGTTATGCCAGCTTCCCTCCTGGGGTTTCTGCAGACAGCAACCACCCCTCCCACAATCCAGGGCTTGCTTGCCTAGATGTGGAAGTCACAGTGCTGGCCCAGTGATCTATTAATACTCACCAATTTGCATTTCTGCATGTGGCCTACCCAGTCTTCATAAGTAGGGCTGCCAGATTTAGCAAATAAAAATACAGGGCACCCAGTTACACTGGAATTCCAGGGAAAGAATGAAGAATTTTTTGGTAGAAGTATGCCCACCAATAGTTCATGGGCCAGGCCATACTTAGACTGAAAATACTATTTGTTGTTTATCTGAAGTTTTCATTTAACTGGGCATCTGTATTTTCTCTGGCAACTCTACCCAGAAGTTTAAGCCAGCAAGTAGAAAAGCTTAGGAAGAAAAATTCCCCATGGGCAAAGATCCATCATAAAACACTTTTTAAAAAGTCTATGTACAGGTGGCTCACCTTTCTCCACCACAAATACTCTCACTTTCACTCTCCCTCTCTCTCTCTCACACACAGTTTTACTCCCCCTTGATTTAATGCGACATTGAGTCCCTTGACAAAACCACCCCTGACATAAGCCTGACCCCAACCCCAGTCCTGCATGTGGGACCTCACAGCATCCACCAGGCATCAAGTGATTTACCTGCCATCAGGGTGAGTCCTACAAGTGTGACCCATGAGGGCAACCCTGGGTGGGACCTGAGACAGACTGGGCTTACTAAGGCTTTACAAGTGTTACTAAGTACCCAGACTGCCTTTTAAGGCACTTCCTATCTCTCCACATGAGAGCCCTGGGATCTCACTCATATAGAAGCTTTCAAGTGAAGGAACCCATCTCCAAGGGCTACAGGCTGAATCACATCCCTCCCAAACCCACATGTTGAAGCCCTAACCCACCAGTGTGACTGTATTTGAAGGAAGGGTCTATAAAGAAGTCATTAAGGTTAAATGAGATGATGAGGGTGGGGCCCTGGTTCAATAGGAAAGGTGCCCTTATAAGAAGAGACACCAGAGAGCTTCCTTCCTCTAGCTCTCTACCTCTCCCTGCAAGGACACAGAGAGAAAACAGCCATTCACAAGCCAGGAAGAAAGCCCTAACTAGGAATCCAACCAGGCTGCCCTGATCTCAGCCTTCTAGTCTCCAGAGCTTTAAGAAATAAGTTTCTGTTAAGCCACCCAGACTATGGTATTTGGTTGAAGCAGTCCAAGCAGACTAAAACAGGGTGACTGGGCCCCAGATGTCCAGAGAGAGTGCCTTCCCATATCTTCAAATGCTCCCTGGCACAAAGGAAGGAACTGGGCTCCCAGGGCATGGGGAAGAGCTATGCCTCATGCTGACATCTGGGTCCAGGAGGGTGGGCAGAACAGAAGGCTCAGAAGCCTGAGGGCAAGCTGGCAGGTGATGGAGAGGGAGGGCTCAGAGAGGATGAGCAGCTGCTTAGTTTGATGAGCGCCTGCTCCAATTCCAAGGCCACAGAAAAATTGTAACTTGGGGCAAGGTTTTAAGTAACCTCCTGCTTTATGGGCACAAAGTCTCTCTCCTACCCTGGGGTATGGATACTAGGTCTGGGAGGAAGAAGGTTGTATTATCAGGCTTCCTCCAGAGAAACAGAACCAATATGATGTATGGTGTAAATATATATATATATATATATGTGTGTGTGTGTGTGTGTGTGTGTGTGTGTGTAGATAGATACAGAGATTGATTATAAGGAATTGGCTTACAAGATCATGAGATTATAGGGGCTGACAAGTCCAAAATCTACACACAGGGCAAGAGACCAACAAAGAACTGATGATGTGAATGAAGTATAAAGGCCATCTTCTGGGAGAATTCTCTCTTGCTCAGGAGAGGACAATCTTTTTTTCTATTCAGGCTTTCAGCTGATTGGATGAGGCCCACCCACATTAGGGAAGGAGAAAAAGGAGCCCTCCTACATTGTTGGTGGGAATGAAAATTGGTGCAGCCACTATGTAAAACAACCTGAAGGTTCCTTAAGAAAATAAAAATTGAGCTATATGATCCATCAATTCCATTTCTGGGCATATATCCAGAGAAAACCCTAATTCAAAAAGATACATGCACCTCAATGTTCATAGTAGCACTATTTACTATAGCCAAGACATGAAAGCAAACTAAATGTCCATTGACAGACAAAAGGATAAAGAATATGTAACATGCAATGGAATATTACTCAGCCATGAAAAAGAACAAAATAATGCCATTTGTAGCAACATGGATGGACCTAGAGATTATCATACCAAACAAAGCAAGTCAGCAGAGAAACACAAGTATCATATGGTATCACTTATCTGTAGAATCTAAAAAAAAGATACAAACTAACTTATTTACAAAACAGAAATGGACTCATAGACATAGAAAACAAACTCAGGGTTACCAAAGGGGAAAGGGGGGGAGATAAATTAGAAGTTTAGGATTAACAGGCACACACTACTATAAAATAAACAGCAAGGATTTACTGTATAACACAGGGAACTATATTCAATATGTTATAATAACATATAAGGGAAAAGAATCTGAAGCTGTATACCTGAAACTAACACAGTATTATAAATCAACAATAGTTTAATAAATTTTTAATGAAAAAATAAATTAAAAATAAAAGCTTCCTCGGGGCACTGAATTTCTTCAACTGCCTTAAGTTTTGAAGAACAAACTCTCAGCCACAAATAATGAAGGGGAAGAAAGAGGATGGGGAAAAAGCCTTCTTGGGAAACACACACACATATACAGACATACCACCACATATACATACACACATATACACACAACATATACATGCACATATACACTATACAGGTACACATACCACATATACACTCACACACATACCCACAATTCAAAACCCCACAAACATTCCCCAGTCACCTTGGCCAATGCCACCTACCCTAACACTATTGCCACCCATGGGTCTCAGAAGGGGCAGGGTAATCTATCAGGGCTTGGTGACCTAGTTTGCCACTGTCTAGCCACCTGACCTGAGCCAGTAACTCTGTAAGCCCCTGTTTCTTCATCTATTAATAGAAAACCCACCCCTGTGGAGGGGCTTCCCTGGTAGCTCAGACAGTAAAGTGTCTACCTGCAGTGTGGGAGACCCCGGTTTGATTCCTGGGTTGGGAAGATCCCCTGGAGAAGGAAATGGCAACCCACTCCAGTACTCTTGCCTGGAAAATTCCATGGACAGAGGAGCCTGGTAGCCTACAGTCCATAGGGTCGCAAAAAGTCAGACACGACTGAGTGACTTCACAGCTTCACAGCACCCCTGTGGACTGTTGGAAGATCAGCACGCTCATCAGCTGAGTGGGACTTGCACTCGGTCAGGTGCAGGACTGGGAGGCCAGACGCTCCGGTCACAGGTAAGTGTGGTTTGCTGTCATGCAGGCCGTGGTCAAGGACAGGAGACAAGTAGACAGCACGCTCTGGGGTCGCCCAGGAGTCAGCAGGTGCTGACGGGGCTGCAAGCTAGTCAGAGAAGGCATTCGAGACCCCTGGGTAGGATGTGCTATGTGGGGGAGGCCTCAGCAAGGCCCTGAGCAGGGCCAGAGGTGGGGGATCAGGGTGGGCCAGGGTGGCCCAAGGGTTAGGGCTGCAAAGTTAAGCCCGGATGCCTGGGTGTGGCTGACAATGGCAGGCAAAACCTTTCCATTTTTCTGCTGGCAAAAGGATTTTGTGTGTGACAGCAAAACAGCCACAGCCAGGCTGTAGAGGGCCTGCTCTGGGGGGGAAGTCAGAGAAAGAGAGAATTCTCCAGGGAAGAAACAAGGCGGCTGAGTCAGTGTCGAGATGCTTGGGCTCAGGGCAATACCTGGAACACACCCATGGGAGCCGCCAGCTGGCCCCTCAGGTGAAGCTGGGAGGGTGGCCCCTCCCTGTGAGACACATAGGTTCCCCTGTGATGATGGGGGGTGGATAGGGGTGGCCCCTCCGGGCTCAGTGAGGAGAGGGGATCAGGACAGGCCTGGGCCTCATCCCCCTTTGCTGTGGGCTCCACCTGTCCATCCAGATGCCCCTATTCATGGGACCATCTCCTCTTTACTGTGATTAAAGCACTGGGTTCTACTGATTCATCAAGACAAGAGTACAGGAAGCACTGAGTTACATAGCATGGCAGGCTGCCCTGGTTTGTGAATTCCCTGCCCTGCACCTCCCCTGACAGACAATGGTCCAAGAAAGACAAGCGACTTTATTCCTTTTAAGACGACTCACTTGGTCACTTTAGCAACAAGGCAGCAGAGCCCTGCCAGCAGGACTGCCTCACCTTCAAACTCTGAGAGCTCACCCCAGAGCCTACCCTTCCATCTGTGTAGCTGCTCAGGACATCAAGAAGCTTCTAGAGCTGGAAGGGACATGAGATGTGAACCTCAGACATGAAAGCAGAGGTCCCATTTTCCAGGTGGGAAAGTTCAGGTTGAGAGAGGAAGTGATTTGCCCAAGGTCACCGGAGGCAGAGGCAGGCCTTCCCCAGGGACAGCCCTTCTGCTCCCTGCAGAGCCCTGGTCATCTCCTGCCTGGCCCCCAGCCTCCTGGCCTTGGGGGCAGACAGGTCTTCAGAGGCCCAGCTGAGAGCAGCACAAGGATCAAGTTCTGGCAACTGAGGTCCGGAGTTGCCCTGGGGTCCGGATCTCTACTCTTGGGCCTCCTGGGGTCCCAGACAGCCTCCCTGAAGACCAGCCTCCCCAAGGGTGCTGCCCAGGAATGAGAAAGTACCTCACTCCACCCTTTAAAGCAGTGCCTTGGGTAGGGGTGGTGTTGCAGGGGACTGGGAGCAGCCCCACAGCCACAGAAGTAGGTGAAAGGCAGCACTGAGCACCCAGAAGAGGAGGGACACCCAGGTCCCTCGGAGGCGGGTGTCCAGGTGCAGGTGGGAATTGCCCTAACACACACCGGCTGTGCGTGAACCACACAGCATCTTATCTGCAAAGTATAGTTAATAATAGCACTCACCTCACAGGGTTACTCTGAGGATCCAGTGAGACACCCACGGACTGGGTTTAGCGGAGAGGTGGATCAGTTCCTTGTGCTGCCCTCATACCGTACAGTCCAAGCAACAGAGAAGACGCACGAGGCAGGACCCAGATGCCAATGATGGGAGCCTCACAAACACGCGGTTGAGGTCAAGGGCAGCCGCAGCCAGATGGCAGGGTCACGGGGAGGTACGTCACCAAAGTTTATGGAGCCAGACACAGCGAGGTCATAAAAACAAAAGGGTCCTTATAGAAATGATGGTCATCAAGTTCCATTTGCTGCTTACGTCTGGAGTAGAGATGGCAGATGTGCTCAGGAAGCCGCTGTCGATATTGGCAATGCTTTATTTCATTCCGTGCAGGAAACACAAAACAGACACAACTCCCTGTGCCCTCTGAGAGCCGCTGTGTGTATTTGTTGAATGAATGAACTCAGGGTGACTGAAAAGCATGCTGAACACGTGTCTCTCAGCTCCCCATTCCCCTCACAACTAGGGGAGTTTGGGAGCAAGCGGCAGTGAAATCAAATCCTGAAAGAAAGCATCTGCTCCTAAGAAAACGCAGGCAGGGAGATCAGGGCCAGCACTAAGGTAAGAGAGTCAGGTTTTGTCCCCACGCTGCCCAAGATACCCTAGTGCAGGTGGCTCCTCTTCATTGCTTTTCCTGGGGCTCTGCCAAGATGGTGACGATTTATCCCTGCTTTCTCTGAGGGAGGCTCACGCCACAGCTCAGCTTCCCCACAAATGTCAACCAGCCTGATCCCTCTCCTGCAGACGAACATAATGAAAACAGCACATGGGTAAAGTTCTAACCCAGCTGTCCTGTGTTTAATTCAGGGCTTTGGAGGCAGGGAGAAAGCAGGGTTATCTCCCTCAACCCCTTCACCTTCCACGCATCCCCAACCTGATCTGAGTCCATTTCACAGTGTGCATCACCCTGCAGCTTGTTTGAAATGCGAATTCCCTGGGCCCTGCCCCACCCCCAGGCCCTGCGGGTGGGGCTGGCGCACGGTGCTTTAACAAGCCCTCTAGGGGCTTCTGATAGGCTACCTGGCCTCACTTGGAATCACCTGGGGAGCTTTAAAAGCTGCTGATGCCTGCATCCTCCCCCCTCAGGGAGTCTGATGTAATTGGTCTGTGAAGGTGCCAGGTGATTCTACTGTGCACCCAGAAGGGAGGCCTGAAACCCACTCCCATGATTCTGTGCTCGGGGTGGAGAGAAAGAATTTCTTGCTTACAAAAGGTTTCTTCCTCTGCTGACCCAGCACAGTGGTTTCTCAAACTTTGGAGCACGTCGGAATCCCCTAGAGGCTTGTTAAAGCCACTGGGTTTGAGTCAGCGCGTCTGGGATTGCCTGAGAATTTACATTTCTAACCAGTTTCCAGGTGATGAGGATGGTCTCAAGACCACTGCCCTAGAGGATCCTTAGAACTACCCTCCCAGGGGGCAGGGGACTGGGAGCTGCAGGCAGGTCTGCTCCCCACCCCCAGGCTTCCCTGAAGCCCACTTCGCTTTGACTTGGTACCTTGGCCCCTCGCAGACCTGCTGTCACTTTCACACTAAGCAGTTGGTCACTATCCATCCTGGGGATACCTCCCTGCAATCATTCATTCAAACAGCCATTCATTTCATGTAACATTTATGGAACATCTTCTCTGTAACAGATCCTGTACTAGGGATTGGGAATACAAGGACATGGAAGACTTGGGCAGTGCCTTATTTATTTTTTAACTGAGAAGACAGGGAGATGAATACTTTGGGAAAACCAGAGAACATAAGCTGGGCATTCTACCTGGTTTGCTCACTGCTGCCTAGAGCAGAACCTGGCACATAGTAGGTCTCACTAAGCATTTGATGAATGAATGAATGAGTTGAATGGGGAACCTGCCTGAGAGATTGCCCTTTTCTTTCTCCCCAGATGTCAGCTGAGCCCAGAATGTTCTAGCTCATTGATGTGTCTGTTTGGGGGTAATGTTCAGGTAGACTATGGGCATTTATGCACCCTGCTCAAGAAATGCCCATCCCAAGCCCTCACTGCAGTTTCTAATCTCCTCCTGCCTGGGTGCTGGGCTCCCAAAGGGTTCCTGGAAGCACTGTGGCCCCTAAGGAGAGAGAGAGAAGGGCAAGCAAATGCCAGGCATGAAATGAGCAAAAATGAAACAGGAGGGAAGGGGACAGGGCACAACCTTTAAAAGAATGACACAGCCCTTGAGGATATGACATAAACTGCTTAGAATCACCTAGATCCAAGATGGTAGAAGAATCCACTTCCAGTGGACCTTCAACCTCATTATATGCTCATTGTGATATATTAGCATATGCTAAATGACATAGCCACCAATGCCATGACAGTTCCAAGGCTGACCATAAAAGGTCAAAAAGTGGGCAGTGAACCAATTCCTGGAAATCCCCACTCCTTCCCCAAAGTAGTTGGAACAATCCTCCTACTCATTAGCCTAGGAAATAAAAAACAAGCACTCCATAATAAAGGGCCACTCTTGCCTTTTGAGATGGACCACATCTGTCTATAGAATGTGTATCTCCCAGGCCACTCTAACCTTCTGAGATGGCCCACTCTGTCTGCAGAGTGTTTTATCGCTCTCACTGAATCTACTTCTTACCTATCACTTACCTCTCACTCTGAGACGTAAAGAACCTGAACTTCAAAGAGTCCTGAGGCCAGGTGTGTAATATAAAAAACTGGCTCAAGCCCCAATCTGAGCTGTGTGGTTTCAAAACCACTGAAGAAGGAAAAAAAAAAGGGTGAGGAGAGGAGCTGCCAAAGGGTGAGCTGTAGCCAGGGAGATACGAACCATCCCAGCTTGCCCAGAAATGTCGCCATATCAGATTTTATGGCTCTAGTTCCTGCAGCCTGGGAAACCCTCAGTCCAGGGCAAAACTGGATGTGGGTTACCCTGGTTTTGAGGGCAGAGAGAAAGTGGGGTATGGACACACAGAAAGGGAGAGGAGGCCCCGGGGGAACCAGAGCAAAAGAACAAATGTGCAGAGCAGAGTTCAATGACTTATTTCTATACCTGAAACAAGGGCTGGAGCTGGTTCATCCCCAGGTCACCCACCAGGGAAGCCAGCAAGATCAAACTTTCAGATGCTGGAATTGGCAGACCAGGGCTTAAATTTTCTGAGTCTGCATTTTCTTAGCTGTAAAATGGGCCAATGAACCATATTTTCTTCACTGTTATTAAAAGGGTTAAACGAGAGAAGAAATGTACTCAGTACTATGCCTGCTGCATAGTAAGTAAAGAGTAGGTATCAGTTGTACTCAATACATGACCTTCAATGGTCCCTCTTGATTCCTGATAACCATGAGAGGTGGGCAGAAGGCTGGGAGGGGGCTGGGAGGTGAGGGTAGTGTGTGTGATGTTTGCCCCAGGCCCTTAGCCCCTTTTGACCCATGCTGGGAGAGGCAAAATACACAGGTCTTCCCCTTGACCTCTGTTGATGGTATTGAAGACATCCAGGGAAATGGGTATTGGTTCAAGGGAGAACCAGTGTTCAACTACAGGTAGATGAAACAGCCTGGCCTCCCCATTCTCTGACCTTGCCTCCACTGGTCTTGTCCCCATCCTCTGTCACTGCCCCAGCTGAACTTTAAGCCTTATCCCCCACAACTGCAGCTTCTTCTTCAACTCAGTGTCATGCATCCCACTTTCTGCCTAAGGCCTCCTGACTTCCATGGTCACGGACCCTCCACCTTTCCAATGTTCCTCCCTGCCCCCTCCTTATGCTGCTCAAATGCTGTAACTGGTGATTCCAGTCACTCTCGGCAGAACCCTTAGCTTCTACCTCTCTGTGGCCTCGTGGTGCTCACCTCGCCAAACCAGTCATACCTGGCTCTACACCTACTCTGGCTGCACCCACATGGAGAAAAGCTTCCAAGCACGCTGACCAGGCCCACTCTAAGTTAGTGACCATGAACTTCATTTGTGCCCTAAATGCTGCCCAGCCATCATCCCATACTTCCGCCGGCCATCCACCCTCCCACTTTCCTAGATAACCATATCCTACTTCACGAACTGTCCTCCCACCTCTAATACTTCCTCTGACATCTCACTCAAAGCTGATGGCCTTGCTTCCCAGCTTAGGGGGCAGACTGAAGCAACGGAAGAGGCCTCATATGGCTTTCACCACCACATCACCCCTGCAACCACATCTGTGACCACGTCTGCAGCCACAGCCCTGCCACTGGAGATGGACCAGCCCCTGCTCCTGGTTCAAGTCAACACCATGCCCTCTCATCCACACAAGGATGGGGCTTCTCTCATTTCTCTTCGACTGCAATATTCTTCCATTATTACATCACTTTCATTAGCATACAAACATTTCTCATCTTTCCCATCATAAAGAACTTTCCCTGAGCCTGCTTCCTCTTACAGCTACCACCCCATTTCTTTGCCTCCCTGAGGAACAAAATATTCAAGACTTGTTTATACTTGTTGTCTCCTTTTTCTTACCTCACTCCTCTCATTTTTCTTTTCATTGTGAAATGTAAAGCATGTAAAAAGTGCTTGAAACGTTAATGCATTCATATAACCCAACAATTCCACTCCTGGGTATATACCCAAAGGAATTAAAACCAAGGACTCAGAGTATGCTGACATTGTCCCATCATGTTCACAGCACATATTCGCCACAACCAAAAGTTGGAAACAACACGTGTCCACTGATGGATGAACCAATAAAGAATATTTGGTATATCTGTATAATGGAATACTATTCAATCGTACAAAGGAATGAAATTCTGATACTTGCTACAACATGGATAAATCTTGAAAACACTATGCTAAGTGAAATAAGCCAGACACAAAAGGACAAGTATTGTGTGATTCTACTTATATGACATATCTTGAATAGACAAATTCATAGAGACAGAAAGTAGAATAGAGATTATTAGGGACTGAGGAAGTGAGAGAATGGAGAATCATTTTTGTAAAAAAGAGTTATTTGTTTGTTCTTGCACCATTTATTGAAAAGACCATCCTTGCCCTGTTGTTCTGCAATGTTGCTTTTGTCATAAATCAGTGTTCATATTTGCAAAGATTTTAGGGGTATGGGATTAAGAGTTACAAGTTACTATGCATAAAATAAATAGTAATGGGGATATACTATATAGCACAGGGAAATACAGCTTTAAATAGTGTATAATCTATGAAAGTATTGAATCACTATGTTGTACCTAAAGCTAAATATGATATTGTAAATCAACCATATTTCAATTTTAAAATAGAGAAAAAAAGAATTTTTGTTAAAAAAACACATTTGCAAAGATTCATTTCTGGACCCTCTATTATGTTATACAGGTTTATTTCCTATCTTTTTACCAATTGCATGCTGTCTTAATGACTGTCAATTTAAAATGTCTTGATTTGCAGTAGAACAAGCCTTCCTATTCTCTTATTCAAGCATGCCACAGCTTTCCTTGAATTTCCATAATATTTTGGTGCCAATTTTTTAAGATCCACAAAACAGACAAACAAAAACACCTATTGGGATTTTTATTGTAATTTCATTGAATATGGTATATTTCTTTTTTCTAAATTTCTCTCAGTAATGTTTAATAGTTTTCTGCAGGACATCTTAGTCTCCTTTAAAAATATTTTGTCCTTAAGTATTTGATCTTTTCTGATGCTCTTGTAAAATCATCAAATTTTAGTTTCTGGTTTTTGTTAGTATATATAAATATAATTGATTTATGTTGACCCTGTATACAATAATTTGTTAATTATTAATTTTAATAGTTTATCTGTGACATATTTTGGATTTCCTATCCTATGCACCCAGTAACATCCTCTACACATAATTACTTTTCTAGTTCTTATAATTTTTATTTATTTTTCTTGCTTTGCTGCAATGATGAGAACCATTATACGGAAACATCCCTTTCCAAATCTCAAAGGAAAGCTTTCTACATTTCACAACTAAGCATAATTTTTGTTACAAATAGTGTTTATCAAAATAAGGAAGTTTGCTAAGAGTTCTTACCAATAAATGTTACCTTTTATCAAACATTTTTTTCTTCATTTATGAAGTAGATGGTGTGATTTCCTTTCCTTTATCTGTTAATGTGGTAAATTCTATTAGCTGTTTTCTGTTATCTAAATAACTCTGCATTTATGGATTAATTCTTCTGTGGTAAACGTATATTATCCTTTTGGAAAAAAGTGAAAGTGTTAGTCTTTCAGTCATGTCTGACTTTTTGAGACCCCATGGACTGTAGCCCACCAGGCTCCCCTGTCCATGGAATTCTCTAGGCAAGAATACTGGGGTGGGTTGCCATTCCCTTCTCCAAGAGATTATACCAACCCAGGGATTGAAACTGGGTCTCCTGCATTGCAGACAGATTCTGAGCCACCAGGGGAGCCGGTATCATCCTGTTACTTCTCCTTTATGTTTTATTGCTAGGTTCAGTTTGCTAATATTTGATTAGGGTACTTTTCATCTACAGTCTTGAGAAGGATAGGCATGTACATTTTCTTCTTTACCATGTTCTTGTTGTGTTCTGTTATCTAGGTAAAGTCAGCTTTACCAGAGGAGTATAGAAATGATCCGTCTTTTTCTATTATCTGGAAGAGTTTTGTAATATTGCCATTATTTCTTCTGTAAATTGTTGGTGGAATTCTTGAATGAAGTCAACTAGGCCTGGAGTTTGGGGGTGGGGGTGGGGTTGGAGCAGGGGGTATGGGAAACTTTTAAAAGATTCAATAGCTATGGAAATATTCAGACTTTCTATTTTTTCTTGCTTCCTTTTGACATGTTTTATTTTTCTAGTAATTCTTACATTTCATTTAAAATTTTTATTTTATTGGCATAAAATTGTTCATAATATCCTTTTTTTCATAATATCCTTTTATTATCTTTGTAATAGCTAAAGGATCTACAGTGAGCCTTTTTTTCATTCCTGATATTGATAATTTGTGTCTTCCTCATTTTTACTTGGTCATTCCTGACATGAATTTATTAATTTTATTAATCTTTTCAGAAAATTAGGTTTTTATTTTCTTGAACCTCCCTATTAATACCTTTACTTTTATTTCATTGATTTCTGTTCTTATCTTTATTATTTCATTTCTACACTCTCTTTGGTTGAAATTTGCTGTTCTCTTTCCACCTTCTTGATATAAGTGCTCAGCTCATTAATTTTCAGGCTTTCTCCTTTACTAATATATGTATTTGAGGTACTACATTTCTTAGCTGTGTCTCACAAGTTTTGGTATATAGAATTTTCATTACCATTTGGTTCAAAATATTGTCTTATTTTTACTGTATAATGTCTTATTTGGTCATTTAGAAATGTATTTCTTAACTCAAACATATGATGATTTTAAGTTATCTTTTTATTATTGAGTTCAAGCTTATAAACTGTGGCCAGAGAACATGCTCCATTTCTTGAAATGTGTTGAAACTTACCTTAAGACCCAGTCTCGCTAATTTTTGTAACTGTTTCATTGGACTGGATAACCTATTTTCTATAGTTGTGAGGTTTATTGTTTTTATATATATACTAGGTCATTTTGTTAACTGTGTTGTACAAATGTTCTATATCTCTACTGATATTTTTGTCTTCTTGTACTAGCAGTTTCTAAGAAAAGCATGTTAAAATTTCCCACTATGATCAAGGATTGGGCTTTCCCTTTGTAATAATAATTTGCTTTATTTGGGGGCCTTCATATTAGAAACATATACATTTAAAATTGGCATATCTGGATGGCTAATAAGCACATGAAAATATGCTCAGCATCCCTCATTATTAGACAAATGCAAATCAAAACTACAATAAGGTATCATCTCACACCGGTCAGAATGTCCATCATCAAAAAGTCTACAAACAATAAATACTATATGGTGTGGAGAAAAGGGAACCCTCATACTGTTGGTGGGAATGCCAATTGATATAGCCACTATGGAGAACAGTATGGGGATTCCTTAAAAAATCAAGAATAAAATTACCATATGATCTGGCAATTTCACTACTTGGTGTATACCCTGAGGAAACCAGAACTGAAAAAGGCACATGTACCCCAATGTTCACTGCAGCACTGTTTACAATAGTAATGACATGGAAGCAACCTAGATGTCCATCGACAGATGAATGGATAAGGAAGTTCCGATACATGTACACAATAGAATAATACTCAGCTATAAAAAGAAATGCATTTAAGTCCGTTCTGATGAGGTAGATGAACCTAGAGCCTATTATACACAGTGAAGTTGTTGTAGCCACGCGCTCTGGGAAGCAAACTCACTCAGAAGGACAATGCAGACAGTGAAGTGCAGTTTATTACACCGGCGGGCCCAAGGCAGAGTCTCCTCTTAGCCAAGGACCCCGACCAGCATTTGTGAGGATCTTTTATACTCATGTGTACGTGTCGAAACCCACCACCCCAAATCAGCCGGAACTTACATCAACGAAGGAAAGGTAAATACAATCACAATAATGCCATCATTCAAGTATCATGTGTTAGAACAGTCGATAATCAATAAGCCCGAGGTTACTATCAGAAAGCTTATGACCTGTCAGGAGCCAGGGTTTATGACCTGTCAGGAGCCAGGGGTGATTAGTGCATCTTATCACTTAGGTGTTGAGTATCCTGGATCTAACCTTCCAGATTCTCCTGTCCAGAGGGGGGCCTAATCCCTCCATTGTAATTTCCACAGGCACTATGCACAGAGTTCAGAGAGGTGCCCGAGCATGATCAGCATGAACAGGCCTGAAATGGAGATCAGGCCCTATGAATTCCTTCTTCAAAGTAAGTCAGAGAAAGAAAGACAAATATCATATATTAATACATATATATATATATATGGAATCTAGAAAGATAGTACTGAAGATTCTACGTGCAGGGCAGCAAAGGAGACACAGACATTTTGGACACAGTAGGGGAAGGAGAGGGGTGGATGATTTGGGAAAATAGTATTGAAACACATACATTACCATATGTAAAATAGATAGCCAGTGAGAATTCAGGGTTTCCCAGGTGGCACTAGTGGTAAAGAACTCACCTGCCAATGCAGGAGATGTAAGAGACACGAGTTCAATCCCTGGGTGGGGAAGATCCTCTGGAGAAGGAAATGGCAACCCACTCCAGTATTCTTGCCTGGAGAATCTCATGGACAGTGGAGCCTGATGGGCTACAATCCATGTGGTCACAAAAGAGTCAGACCTGACTTAGCAACTTAACAACAACAAATATTATATATATATATATATATATATATATATATATATATATATATATATGTAGAAGGGAATGGCTGCTCACTCCAGTATTCTTGGCTGGGAAATCCCACGGACAGTAGAGCCAGGTGGGCTACAGTCTACGGGTCACAAAGAGTCGGATTTGACTAAAGCAAGTTAGCACAGCACAGCACAGCACAGCGGGAGTTCAATGTATGATGCAGAGAACCCAAAACCAGTGATGTATGACCATCTAGAGGGGTGGGATGGGGAGGGAGGTGGGAGTGGGGTTTGAGAGGGAGGAGACACATGTACATCTAATGCCAATTCGTGTTGATGTATGACAAAAACCATCATGATATTGTAATTATCCTCTAATTTAAATAAATTAAAAAATTGGTATATCTTCTTGGTGAATCACACATTTAAAAAATTATTATGAAATCTTTTTTATCTGTTGTTGTTCAGTCTCTGAGTCATGTCCGACTCTTTGCAACCCCATGGACTGTAGCCTGCTTTCCTATCCTTCACCATCTTCCAGAGTTTGTTCAAACTCATGTTCATTGAGTTGATGATACCATTGAACCATCTCATCCTTTCTTTTGCCCTCTTCTCCTCCTGCCCTCAATCTTTCCCAACATGTAGTAATACTTTCCATAAAACTTATTTCTTTGAGAATATAGTCATGCCCGCTTTCCTTTAGTGAATATATATTTATCTTATTACTCTACAAGTATTATAATTAATGACATATTTAATTTTAAGTCTGCTGAAGACATTCTATTTGTCCTGCAAGTTCTGTGTTTTCTTTTCTCTCCTTATGTGACTTTATTTGAAATAATTTAGTGATTTTTAGTATTATTGTATTTATTAGCATTATTATGGAGACTCCACAGCTTTTACTTTTTGCTTTTAATTTGTGATTTGTCATCTAAACTTTTCATTGTTTTCCTTCAATGAATCAACACCTCCCAGAAATATTCTTCCAATTCCATAGTCTTTATAATTATTATTTTCCCTGTATCTCTTAAATGCCTGAGACATTGCACCAGGCCAGTGAATTCCATTCTATCAGTATTCCATCCCAACTGCATTGAAAGAAACTCTTATCTCCTGCAGCCATCAGGTAGAAAAAAGCTGAGAGTCAGGTCCAGGACTTAATTATAAGAGTAGCAGAGCTCTAGAGAAAGTAAAACTCTCAGCTCCAGCAGGTGGGCTATAACAAGATCATGGCCCTGATTGGGAAAGAGCGGGACCCTGAAATACAAAACAGGGACATCTGGATCAGTGCAATAAAAAATTTTTAACTTTCCATATATCCCTAAACTCTCTGGGCTTTCAGAATATGACCCACTTCTCCATGTTAAAAGCTAATGCTAGGGACTTCCTTGATGGTCCAGTGGCTAAGACTCTGCGCTCCCAATGCAGGGCGTCTGGGTTTGATCCTTGGTCAGGGATCTAGATCCCACATGCTACACCTACAAATCTCACGTGCTGCAATGCAGATTGGAGATCCCACGTCCTGCAACTAAGACCCAGCACACCCAAATAAATAATAAATATGTTTAAAAATAAAAGCTAATGCTAGCAAAAAGTGGCAAAATAACAAAGGCCAAAAAGTTCATCCTTACATAAAGGTAATGAAATAAACTGGCAAAAACTATCATAATCAACTTTTGCAGAACTCTAGAAAGTAACGTAAACGTTGGAGCAAACAGGGGAATGTTTAATCAAGAAAAACAGTTGAGTCTCAATAAGAACAGTGAACTTTGTGACTTTTTAACTAACTCTGCTCCTATCACCTACTCCCATCATGGTGGCCTTGATGATAACAGCCCACATTCCCAGTATTAATAATGGTACTGGAGGGAGAAAGTAAGTAATTCTTTCTTACTCACAAAGAATTGTGTTTGTTTCTTTAGACCTGTCTGATGGCTTCCTGGAGAACCAACTCAAAGGGTTGGCCTTCATCTCATCTAACTCAGAACTCTCCCTCTGCTGAGATGACTACCAGAGGCATTTCTTGAAAATATTTATAGGCAGCTATGTTAGTCACTTGGAGAAGGGCGTGACAACCCACTCCAGTATACTTGCCTGAAGAATCTTGTGGACAGAGGAGCCTGGTGTGCTATGGTCCATAGGGTCGCAAAGAGTCTGAAGGACACGACTGAAGCGACTTAGCACAGCCCAGCACATGTTAGTCACTGCGGTCTGGGGCAACAGAAAGCAGTTGGGACAAACAAGCCATAGACTAACGAAAAGCTTGGGAGGAAAAAGCTGGGTAATGAGGTACTTTGGGGGTCAGGGCTTTGAAAGGCTGTGATGTATTCCTAGGATTATAGAAGGGCACATGCCTGCCCAGGGCTGTGTGCATGCTCAGGAAAGATCTGCAAATGCTCTAAGTTCTGATCTCTGGCTGACCTTCAGGCTCTGCACAAGCAGGAAGTGAAAACAAAGGCAGAGTTGCAATCTACCTGGCTCAGCACTGAAGGTGTTCTCCAACATATGCATAGAGCTTTTTTCCTTTTGTTTGTTTCTTGGTTCTAGGAATTACAAAACTTTTTTCTCCAATTGTAGTTGACAACTAAGTTAATGACACAGAGACTTCATTGGCCACCACAAAGAATACAGTCTTTAAAAACTTAGTTCAAAAAAGTCTGTGAGCTTTCTTGTTCCTCGGTGCCTGGAATCAGACCCCAGGCCCGGCGTCCCCGGTGCCGAAGGGACAGCTGAGCTGGCGTCCACCTTTCTCTAAGGCCTATTAACACATCAACCTGTCAATGAAATGGAAAATAAAACAGAGCTCCTGGATCTAATGTAGGCAGGTGCTCCTCCTGCCTACAACTGCCATTTAAATTCATCATATCCAAATTCTGATGCCCCTCCAGAAAACAATTCCCATTCTGTACCTGTAGTTTTTAAAAGCCATCTCTTTTGGCTGGGATTAAGAAGAGAGCACCTTTTGTGTTGTGGATCTGACTGTCTATTACATTTTGTTCTGGTCAGAGAAAGAGAGCTGTGGTTCTCCCTCTCACAGGGCTTCAGGCTCCCTGGACCAGCTGTCCCTTCACCTGCATACATCCCAGAAGACTTGCCTGTGGGATACTACAGCCCACAGCAACTCAGGACCCTCCCTTCATACCTCCAACTATACACCATCCCATACAGTACCAATTGTATAGTGGCACCCATCCTATTGAGAGGGTAACAGGCAGGAAAGCCAGGGGTCTCCAAACGGAGGAAATAGGCTGCAAGTGTCAGACATTTTTATCTCTCTCTTAAGTGGCAGGAGGAAACAAACTAGTGATATTTTTTCCTTCTCTATACAAATTTAAAAGAGGTTTCTCTAAAAACACTGTATTGACATTAGGACATCTAGCCTCACCCGCAATTAACTTTTCTCAACCCTTGAGTTAACCAATGCATTCTTCTTATGGAAATGTTCTTCTTAAGCTATGTTAATGTACTATGCATTTACCCCAAACTCTGTCTTTGATTCAGTTCAGCCAAATGGCTTTGCAAACCAGTATGTTATATTCAGACATTGTTCTCCTAATCTATGTAAATGAAACTATCTGTAGGTAAACTGCCCTTCTAAAAAATTCAAGTCAATCGTTTTATGGCCCAGGATGACTCCTGTTGCTGAGATTACCCCAAAATACATCTTATGTATGAGGGGCCTGGTGCCATTCTGAGTTTTGAGAAATTCCTTTCTTTCATTAGCAAATTGCTAGTGACTGTATAACATCCAGCCAAAAACTAGCAGGGGGCTACTCTTTCTACCCCCTTCTGATGCCTATGTCAGAAGCTTTCTCTATCTCCTTTATACTTTAATAAAACTTTATTACACACACAAAAAAAGTCTGTGAAAATCAAAATACCAACTATTACTGCAGCAAGTGGCAACAAAAAAAAATCCTGGGGTGAAAGTCTAATTTCCCAAGTTGCCACATTATAATATTCAAAGTGTCCAGTTTTCAACAAAAGTATTTGAGGCATGCAAAGAAACAAGAAAGTATAACCCATACACAGAAAACAGTAATAATAAAAATAGTCTCTAAGAGAGATAAATTATAAAAGAGAAGCAAATAAAAAAATCTGGAGTTGAACAGCACAATAACTGAAAGTTTTTCACATTCTTTCCCATTATAGTTTCTTACAAGATATTGAATATAGTTCCCTGTGCTATTCAGTAGGACCTTGTTGTTTATCTATGTATTTTTTATTTATAACTCCTCTGTTTCCTATCTGATTTAAAAGACATCTGCATAACAAAACTGTAAATCTATACTGATGGGCATGTAACATATACCTATGTAGTTTGTGACAATAACAATATAAGGGGGAACAGAATTCTATAGGAGAAAAGGTTTTGTATACTACTGAAATTAAACTGGCATTAATCTATACCGATTATTAGAATTTAACATGTTAATTATAATCCCTGGGGCAATTGCTAAGAAATAACAAAAACATATAAGAAATGACAAGGGAATTTAAGTGGTATACTAGAAAATATCCATTTGCTGTGAGAAAAAGCAGTAATAGAGGAACTGAGGAATAACAAATTAGAGATATCCAAGATAACAGGTGACAAGAAGAGTCACTTTCCTGATAGGTTTAATTGGCCTTGATCTTCAAGCGGAAGTAGGGCTGTTTTTAACAATGGAGATAGGGAGGATTATATTTGGCATCCAGATGATAACCTTGGGGACTTCTTGGTACTTCCTTGGCCAATGTTGATAGGATATGGACAAATGTCACAACCCTGGCCTAAAAAGGGTTTAGGCCTTTTTAGAGTGACCAGGGCCCAGACTCCTCATGGATAAGACTCTGCATTATATTATCAGAGAAGTCACCTACACTGACAGAATTGTTCTCAAAGCACGGAATCTAGAATAGATAGTGGAGAAAGGAGACAGTGAATATCCGTTGAGACCCGGAGGCCAGTTTCACTACCTGGATCTGCAGTTCATCTCACTAACCTTCTTGTAAGTTTTGCCAAGTACTGAAGCCCACTTGA
This sequence comes from Antilocapra americana, assembly GCA_007570785.1. Lineage (NCBI taxonomy): Eukaryota > Metazoa > Chordata > Mammalia > Artiodactyla > Antilocapridae > Antilocapra > Antilocapra americana. Next base: position 1,318,242 of record ML664662.1, read on the forward strand.
ATCTTGGAGGAGCTGCTCCCCAACCCGGTTCTCTGAATGGCGCAAGGGGTGGACTGTAGTGGACGCCGTGTGACGCTGCCTAAATGCCCCGCTTTGGGACTGAAGCTCCCATTTCCTCTGCTGCTGGGAGTATTGGCAGGTAACAGCCATAGGCTTTCCCTCCCTGGGGAGTGCCTTCAGCCGAAGATGCCTACCTCATGGTCCCTTCCCAGGGGCAAGCCCACATCCAGTGACTGTCAATGTGGAAATACAAAGGCCTGGCCCCCTCATCTCAATTTGGGATAACTCTGAAGGACCATCTCAGTTGCAGAGCTCCCCATGGGATCTGCTGGGCCTTGGCTGCAACCTCATCACAGTTAAATTTCCTCTGCCCAGTTCTGCATCCTTCAGGCCCCTTAGGTGGAGATCCTGAGAGCACTGCTCAATAAACTTCCTACATGCAAATATCTGTCTCAGGGTGACTTCCCAGGAAATCTGGACTGTGACAAACTGTTTTGCAGTAGTACTTTTGGGAACTACCCAAATAAAATACTGGATATAGTTGCAGTGATGGAAAAGTTATTGCTTCCATCGTTACAGCTTTGAGGAATCCTCATGAGTCTCTGAAAAATCAGCACCAGTGACTCTGAAGGAGACATTTCTATTCGTCTGTCTTTCTCAAGTAATAACTGAGAGGGAGATTTTACCATTGATCAACTGGACAAGTCCACATTGACCTAACTGCACTTTGAGGGTCTTGTCATTAATTATTCTCTCAGCAGACCCCACCCTTGGCTGACCCCACAAAGACGAGTTTGCAAAGACTAACTCATAGGGTAAAATAAGTGAAATATAGTTACAGACAAAATGGCATTTAGACATCATACTTATTTATCTGTGTGGAGATGGCTGAGATCATTCTGTTAGGATTGTCCGATGGCCCCAATTCAGCAGGACTGGCTGGAAAGGTTGAATACTGTGTGACATAGGGGGCAGTGAGAAATCTGGCATGTCTTATGGCTCATCTTTACAGTAATCTACTTCAGAGCATCCTTAGCACACTGTACCAGCTTTATCATTTTCCCACTTATCTGGGGGTAGCAGGGAGGATGGCTACAGTTGTATAAAGTTCCTATCCATAAATTCTCTATATTCAGCTGAAGCAAAGGCAGACCTACCAGAGATAAGTGACTTACAATGTCCATGCTATTAAATTGCCTGTTAAAGATCTGAGCATGTGAGAGCAGGAGTCTGAGCTGGAACAATGAGCATATCAAGTGATTCTGCAAAGAAGCCTATCACGATCAAGTAGTTCTGTCTCTGAATTGGTCCTACAAAATTCTTGGCCAAGATTTCATGGCTTTCTCAAGGTACATTTGCTGAATAGACCACAAGTCCTAGGAAGTCCAGGCATGTGTCATCAATTTGGCTGGTTTTCCAATATTAGACTCTATTCTCTTGTTTCCTGTGAACAGTTCCCTGATATATGTACTGTGGCCAAGGTAACAATTTGACCATCCTTATAGAATAATTGCAGCTTTGGTGAGACTGGATTGTGACAGCTATAGTTACCAATTATTGATACACTAAAACTGCACTTGACCTTCTTGTGTGTTCAGCTCTTATTGAAAACAACTGCAAATATTTGGCTCCATCCTTGCAGAATTCTATGAAATAGAGAACAGCAGCAAAAACCATAGGCATTATTTTAAAAGTCAAGAGCTGGTTCTATAAAAAGACACTAAGAAAAACATAACTCTGGCAAGCATTATCAAGAATAAAAGGAAGAAAATGTGAATAAATAAAATACAGAAAGATATGGAAGAAATAACTACAAACACAAAAGTGATGATTAAAAATGAGAAAAGCAGTATGATTAACTCTGTACTACTAATATTGAAAATAAAAATGAAATAAAGCTCTAGAAATATATAAAATGTCAAAATTTAATCAAGAAGAAGATGAACTGATTGAAATGGCAGTCAAAGAATCCCCTCCCCCAAAACTTCAGGCCCCGATGGTTTTATAGGTGAGTTCTATGAAATTCTTAAGACAATTACTATTTTATAGAAATTGTTTCAGGGAATTAGAAAAAGAGTGAAAGCTGTCCAACTTATATTATGAGGCCAGTATAATCTTAATTTCAAAACTAGTCAGTGACAAAAATTTTAAAAGATAATTACAGAAATTTTTCATATATGAACATAGATGTAGAAATCCTGAACAAAAGCTAACTGAAATCAACAGATTTTTTAATTCATCATAATAAAAATTTTATCCCAGAAATTCAACTAAGGTTCAATATCAGTAAGCCTAGCAAACTAGGAATACAAAGAAATTTTGATAAAAATTATATATCAAAACCTATAGTAAATGCACTCAATGGGCAAACTTTAGACAGATTCATTTTAAGACTGTGAATAAAACAAAGATGTTCTTATCACCACTACTGTTTAACATAGTGTGTTATTTATCCCTGACTAATATTAGAAAACGAAAATTATTAAGAGGTTATATAAGTCTAAGTGTCAATAGAATGTAGATAGATAGATGATAGAGAGGGATAGAAATTTATTTTAGGAAACTGGTTCATGCAATTATGGGGACTAGAAAATCTGAAATATGCTAGATAGGCTGGCAGAATAAAGATCCAAGGAAGTGCTAATGTTGTAGCTCAATTCCAAAGACACTTTGGATGCAGAATTCTCCCTTCCTTAGGAATGTCAGTCTTTTAGCTCTTAAAGCCTTCAGCTGATTAGATACAGCCTACCCATATCATTCTACTTTATTCAAAGTCTACAGATTTCAATGTTAAGTATGTCTAAAAAAATCCTTTCACAGGAATACCTTGATTGGTATTTGACCAAAAAGCTGGGCACCATAGTCTAGCCAAGTTGACACACAAAATTAAACATCACAGAAGTATTATTTTTGGAAGAAAAAATATTAGACTATTATTTGCAGGTGATATGATCATCTATCTAGAAATGAAAATTCAATCAACAAACTCTTAACTCTAATAGAAGACAAACATAAAGGTTTCCAGCTAGAAAATCAACTTCCAGAAGTAACTGGGAACTATAAAATGTAATAAAAACAAAACATCATTTACAATAGCTATAAAACTATAGAGTGTCTAAGAATTAAGTTAATCAAGAGTATATAAGCTCTCTCTATGGAATACAGTGAGATACTAGAACAAGGATAAACTGATCAATGGAAAAGAGTAGAAGCAGACACACATTTAGATCATTGGATTTATGACAATGTGACTCATGTACAGTGGGGAAGAAAATGATAACTTTTTAAATAAATGGTACTGGGTTAATTTTATACCTAATGGGCAAAAGAAAAGAATCTGGATCCCTATTTCATACCATACATATAGATTAATTTCAGAAGAACTGCAAATCTAAATATGAAAAATAAAATAATACAGCTTTTAGAGAAAAACATCTTCAAGGCTCAGTGTGGCCAAAGATGTTGTTAACAGAGCACAAAAAGGACTATTGGAGTATTTGAAATTTAAAGAATTAAAAGGCAACCTACAGACTGAAAGAAGATATTGTCAGCACATATATCAGAAGAAAAGATTCTATCCAGGTGATATAAAGAATACTCACACATTAATAAGAAAAAGAGAAATGGGCAAAAGTCTTGAGCAGATACTTCAAAGAAGAAGATATTCAAGTGGCAATTAAATATCTAAAAGGCATTCAATTTAATTAGGAATTAGGAAAATTCCAATTAAAACTATAATGAGATGCAATTATATTCTTGTCAGAATGGCTAAAATGAAAAGAAGATGGAAAATACCAAGTATTAATAAAGATGTGGAGCATCCACAACTCTCAAACCATCCTGTCAAGAGGGTAAATCAGTACAACTCTGAAAAACCATTTGGCAAAAAATATTGAAACTGAACATATGTAGAGCCTATGGCCCAGTAGGAATGTATACAAAAGTTCAACAAAAGATGTGTACAAGAATTTTCATAGCACCACTACTCTTTATGGTCCCAAACTGGAAACTTCCCAAATGTCCATTAACACTGGAACAAATAATTATATAATGGAAAACTTATATGGATGAACTTTATATACAGCCCTGACGTACTCCTTTCCCGATTTGGAACCAGTCTCTTGTTTCATGTCCAGTTCTAACTGTTGCTTCCTGACCTGCATACAGATCTTTCAAGAGGCAGGTCAGGTGGTCTGGTGTTCCATCTCTAAGAATTTTCCACAGTTTGTTGTGATCCACACAGTCAAAGGCTTTGGCATAGTCAATAAAACAGAAATAGGTGGTTTTCTGGAGCTCTCTTGCTTTTTCGATGATCCAGTGGATATTGGCAATTTGATCTCTGGTTCCTCTGCCTTTTCTAAATCCAGCTTGAATATCTGAAGTTCACGGTTCACCTATTGCTGAAGCCTGGCTTGGAGAATTTTAAGCATCACTTTACTAGCGTGTGAGATGAGTGCAACTGTGAAGTAGTTTGAGCATTCCTTCACATTGCCTTTCTTTGGGATGGGAATGAAAACTGACCTTTTCCAGTCCTGTGGACACTGCTGAGTTTTCCAAATTTGCTGACATACTGAGTGCAGCACTAGCACAGCATCATCTTTCAGGATTTGACATAGCTCAACTGGAATTCCATCACCTCCACTAGCTTTGTTCACAGTGATGTTCCTAAGGCCCACTTGGCTTCACATTCCAGGATGTCTGGCTCTAGGTGAGTGATCACACCATCGTGATTATCTGGGTCAGAAGATCTTTTCTGTACAGTTCTTCTGTGTATTCTTGCCACCTCTTCTTAATCTCTTCTGCTTCTGTTAGGTCCATACCATTTCTGTCCTTTATCGAGCCTGTCTTTGCATGAAATGTTCCCTTGGTATCTCTAATTTTCTTGAAGAGATCTCTAGTCTTTCCCATTCTATTGTTTTCCTCTGTTTCTTTGCACTGATCACTGAGGAAGGCTTTCTTATCTCTCCTTGCTATTCTTTGGAACTCTGCATTCAAATAGGTATATCTTTCCTTTTCTCCTTTCCCTTTAGTTTCTCTTCTTTCCTCTGCTATTTGTAAGGCCTCCTCAGACAGCCATTTTGATTTTGTGCAGTTCTTTTTCTTGGGGATGGTCTTGCTCCCTGTCTCCTCTACAATATCATGAACATCCATCCATAGTTCACCAGGCACTCTATCAGATCTAGTCCCTTAAATCTATTTCTCACTTTCACTGTGTAATCATAAGGGATTTGATTTAGGTCA